>MDKH01052639.1:0-32094 GCA_005239495.1 Nicotiana undulata
CTTGTATGACGTTAATTGCTTGTGCTCCTATTGTTGGGGATGGGTTGTGGTTTTACGTGCATGAGGCTTTGTTGGTTAATTAGTACTTTGAACAACGTGACAATAATTCATGTTCTGATAAAGATATATATAGACACGTGTCATATCGAAAAGACTTAGGGACCTAGGTAGGAGAAATTATTGGGAACTAAAATTCTTCTAACAAAGTTGTGGAATCTTGTTTCGGAAAGTTCTTAAATTATATACATGAGTACATGACAATGTAGTTTTTTTTAATTACAGCTGGAGTCGGGATTCACAATTAAATATTTATATTATCTAAATATAAGGCCTAAGCAATAGCTACAGAGATCATCCCAACTCATATGCAATATATTAGCTCCAGCTCCACCCTGACAATAAGTGTAATTAATATGTTCAACATGATGATGTGAAAACATTACATTGTTAGTACAGAGAACTTAATCTTTTTAAGTTGGTTCCTTGTATCTCAATAAATATGAAAATACAATAATAACACAGTGGCGGATCCAGAATTTTCATCAAGGGGTGTCAAAATATAAATAACTAGATACATCGAAAATCAAGGAGAGTCAACGTATAGTAAATATGCATAAAAATTAAAAATTTATCTAACAAAATAGTGTAATTCCCTGCGAAAGGGTGTCGCTTGACACCCTAGCTTCAATGTGGCTCCGCCACTGCAACAACATACTCACTATAGTCCTGCAAGTGGAATCTCGGAAAATGGAGTATATACAGACCTCACTCTTTCCTTTTTTCTCCCCCATGTCGCCACACGGGGGAACATGGGGACGTAAAAAAGGGGGTCCTATCAACTTGTTCCGACCTAGGATAATAAGCTCGTGAGTTTGGTCTTACGGTGCTAATGCATTAAGCTCCCGTTATACGCAGGGTCTAGGGAAGAAACAGACCACAAGGGTTTATCATACGCATGTTGTACTCTCATTTCTGCGAGAGGCTGAGTAATTTCTAAATTTAAAAAAATAAATCAATAACCACAAAAAGAAAATCCTATTAAGCAACCCCAAAATGCCAAGAACAATTAACACACTATACAAACAGCGGTAATAAGGGAATCCACACCTAAGATGTGATTTTTGTCACTACAAATGAAGCTTCTCTTTTGTTGAGGGATTCAACAATTTATATATGTATAAAAAATATTATTTTTTACCTTATTTAAGCAGTATAATTTTTTGACGAATGAGATTCAATTGAACACCCTTCGTTGTACATATACAAACATCAAATTCAAACATAAAATTACACGAAATTCAATAACTTTTAACACATAACAAACGTGTAATTCAAGAAAATTAAAAAGAGGGTATATATGAAAAGCAAAAATACGTACATTGATAGAAGAATCTTGGTATTTTCAGGTTTCCATACGACAATATAGGAAAAGGGATTGTGTGAAAACATGGAAGATGGGTTATATGTGCTAAATATTATAGGAAAATAACCAAAAATCAAACAATTTAGCAATGATTAAGGTTGTTTAATTCTTGTATGACGTTAATTGCTTGTGCTCCTATTGTTGGGGATGGGTTGTGGTTTTACGTGCATGGGGCTTTGTTGGTTTATTAGTACTTTGAACAACGTGACAATAATTCATGTTCTGGTAAAGATGTATATAGACACGTGTCATATCGAGAAGACTTAGGGACCTGGGTAGGAGAAATTATTGGGAACTAAAATTCTTCTAACAAAGTTGTGGAATCTTGTTTCGGAAAGTTCTTAAATTATATACATGAGTACATGACAATATAGTTTTTTTTAATTACAGCTGGAGTCGGGATTCACAATTAAATATTTATATATATCTAAATATAAGGCCTAAGCAATAGCTACAGAGATCATCCCAACGCATATGCAATATATTAGCTCCAGCTCCACCCTGACAATAAGTGTAATTAATATGTTCAACATGATGATGTGAAAACATTACATTGTTAGTACAGAGAACTTAATCTTTTTAAGTTGGTTCCTTGTATCTCAATAACTCCATAATATGAAAATACAACAATAACACAGTGGAGGATCCAGAATTTTCATCAAGGGGTGTCAAAATATAAATAACTAGATACATCGAAAAATCAAGGAGAGTCAACGTATAGTAAATATACATAAAATTTAAAAATTTATCTAACAAAATAGTGTAATTTCCCTGCGAAGGGGTGTCGCTTGACACCCCTAGCTTCAATGTGGCTCCGCCACTGCAACAACGTACTCACTATAGTCCTGCAAGTGGAATCTCGGAAAATACAGTATATACAGACCTTACTCTTGCTATTAAGAAGGCAAAGAGGTTGTTTCCATTAGACCCTCGACTCAAGAAGAAAAAAAAAGGAGAGGCAATAACAAGCAAACCAGTCTGACAATCGAGGCGAAAATACAAAATTAACACAAAATAATACAATCAAAAAACCGAAACAAAGACAGCACCAAGTAATAACAAAAGTCTAGGGATATGAAAAAACACAAAGGACACTAAATGATGTATCAAAGCTACTGCTACAAACATGAAGAACACTCGGCTACCTAACCCTTTATCTTTATTCTCAACCTCCACACCTTCCAATCTATGGTCATGTCCTCACTCAGTTGAAGTAACGCCATATCTTGCCTAATCACCTCCCATCAATAGTTCTTCGGCCTGCCTCTACCTCTCTAGTGGCTCTCCAACGCCAACCTCTCATACCTCTTTACCAGAGCATCGGTGCCTCTCCTCTCCACATGCCAGAACCATTTAAGTCTCGCCCGCCGCATCTTGTCCTCCATAGGAGCCACGCCCACCTAGTCCCGGATAACTTCATTTCTAATTCTATCTAATCTGGTATGCCCGCACGTCAATCTCAACATCCTCATTTCAGCCACCTCCATCTTCTAACATGGGAGTTCTTGACTGGCCAACACTTCGTCCCATATAGAAAATTCCACCAAAATTTAGTAATTACGTTTATAGAGGAGAAAATATTTGTTCATTTTGTGTTCTTTTCCACATTTTGCAAGTGTTGCAACAGCAGTTGCTGATTTTTCGGTATCTCATACTAGCAAAAATTATTATCCTAGATCTTATTTGTTGGATAGCTGCAATCACATTCTTTTAACTTTTGGTAGTACATAAAATTTGGCTTCTCATACGTCTAATATTTTACTTTACTTCTCAACCAAAGAACGAACTCTTATTTTAGATGAAACATCATTAAATTTTGGTTTAATTTATTCTCTTTTTTATTTTTAGCTTGAGTTTGAAAAATAAATTTCAAGAAGATTACAAATTCTAATTATCTACTCTAAAATTTGGTTGAGAGAATACGACCTTAAAGAGTAAAACCGAAGTTACCAAACCACACAAACCTGTAATACCGAACCAAAATCTTTCAAAATCGTACGAAACATGAAGACCCCCGATTCAAGGAGGTATCAATAATTGAACTGTAGTTCCGTCCGCCTGGACACAGCTTATGTACAATTACAAGAGCTTATGCATAAAAGCACCAAGTATATTTTAAGCTGGGAAGTTTACACAATTAAATTTTGGGCTTCTTTTGAGAAGTCCCCTCTCCTGGATCAGACTTGCGCTTTATGCCCAAAAAGTGCTCAACCTGAAAGATGAATCGATACCCGAAGAGAACTAGATGAGTGAACAGGCATAATATAGGCTACTGAACTGATGGCTATGTGCAAGCACTAAAAACCATAACATCAGAAATAGGATCATTAAACCATCTCAAGTCAATTGGCATAGGAACAAGCATATCCCTACTTTGCTCTACACTTTCAACTCTATTAGGACAATCAAATAATGCACAGTAAGATAAAGGCAAAAACCAGAAGCATCTGACTTGATCAAGGTTCATGCATGGCAAGGAAAAAAGGTGCTTTTTTCAATATGTCATGGGCAAATTACAGCGTTTCAGAACTAGACACATATTCGAAAAAGGTTTACATGGATAAACATACCACTATTGCTAGTTGCATGTGTCTAAGCATTGATTATTAAGCGTCATAAATCATAATAAAACAGAAAAGCAATATCCTCAATAGAACACATGCGCAAGCGCATGCCACATAGCTAAGGATAGAGACTTTTGAGTCTAATCCTTTTGAGAAGAAGACTTAGTAGTCTATTTAGACCTGAAAGAAATTCATATCCTCAATAACTTGGGGGTCGTTTGATTGGGAAACAAGTTGTCCAAGATTAATTATCCCGGGGTTGTTATCCCACCCTCCCATAGGGATAAAAATAACACTACAATCCCGGGATAACTAATCCCAGGATTAGTTATACCGCGATTTTATCCTGTGGGATAAACTCATGTCAAAATTTAATCCCGGGATTAATTATTCCTTATCCCTCGTACCAAACGAGCCAAGGAACAATATATACTGAGAACATTTTCCACAGCTAATTAAGGGTGTTTTAACCAAACGTATAACCAAGTTCATCTGCCACTAACCAAATACTACAAAATAGGACATAACCAAGTTCATCTGCCACTAACCAAATACTACAAAATAGGACATAACTAAGTTCATCTGCCACTAACCAAATACTACAAAATAGGACTGTTCATTAGGTAACAACAGTAAGACTTCTTACTTATCGAGGGGGGAGGAAAAGCAGGTCCAGCAAAACTAAAGACGACACATTCAAGGACTATATAGCACACAAAACGGTTCAGGTGACATCTCGTCAGGAATGTTACATCCAAATCATGGAGTCTTAGATAACTAAAATTTGCTCCAGTGCTGTGAGTGTGAATCATACAACACAAATATCAACACCACATCAATTATGCTAAATCATGCTACAAGCTAGATAAAAAAGAAAAGCACAATGGTTTGCATCATGAACAAATAGCACATTAGAACATGCTGAATCACAAGCACTGAGCATAGCATGAGAAGCAATCCACCGCAAATATATGTATTCAGGTGACAGCTAGTGAGCTCTCAAGTAAATCAGCATCCTAGCCACTTATGTAAGTATAATCATCAGCAAAAGATACTGACCTTCTTATCACCGAGCATGGGGGTCAAACCTCCAGGAAGGTCCTTCTCAACAGTAGCAAAACCACTTCTAGGATCACTAGTTTGCCTGGCATAACAAAATACTTTACAATTACAAAACCATATAGAATGTGTGGACACAAAAAAAAACAGTTTGTGACATGAAAAACATGAGAGTCAGTTATATGTACATATATTTCAATGACATGCATAATCTCAAGGGTTGCAATCATTCAAAGTTAAACGTGAAATCTAAAATACACGTGCACAAATCTGAACACATGTGAGATAAAACAAACATCACTGTTAACAAAGACTAATCTTCTCAAGTCATTGAATATGTGTTCTGACTTGAGAGCAAAGACAAAGGAATGCACTGAAGAAGCAAATCTCAACGTTCAAATATAAAATTTTGAAAAAAAAGGACAGCCCGGTGCAAAGATCATCCCGCGTTCACGCAAGGTCCAGGAAAGGGCCGCACCCCAAGGGGTGTGATGTAGATAATCTATCCTAATGCAAGCATTAGTGGCTGTTCCCCGACTCGAACCCGTGATCTATAGGTCACACGAAGACAACTTCACCGTTGCACCAATGTTCCCTTTCTCAAGTTCAAATCAAAATTGATGAAAATTTCGATCGGGGGAAAGTATAAGAATCCTTGCCTAGGCAACTGACAAGTCAACTGCATAGTTGGTAATCCACATGAAAAGATCTACTTTTTGAAAATGAAGCACTTTGAATCAAGAAACTAAAACATACCCTGGTTTAACATTTCCACTGAGAACAAGATATGGAGTTTTAGATTGAGCCTGAGCTTCTCTCATCCTCTCCACAGACAGTGATGGCGTATCTGAATTTTTCATCTGTTTTATCTTCAGCTCCTCCTGGTATTGCCGCATACGCTTTTCTTGCTTCATCTTTCCTGGCCCCTTCCCATGAAATTTATGTGAAAGCAACCGAAAAGCCTCCTTTGGAGTCAACTGAAAAAGTGAAGACACGTACTAGTTGAGTAAGAAATGAGGCTACATTATCCAAAACTCACAGAACCAGATCAAATAAGTAATTCACAGCCCCCGCCTTTTTTTTTTGTTTTTCCAATTTGGCAAGTATCATTTCAGTCAGTTTATTATATTGAAATTAATAGAACTCTCTCTCTCTCTCTCTCTCTCACACACACACATACACACACACTCAACCACTCAATTTCCAATCTAGTTAGGCTTTCAAAACAATTGACATATGGGTGCACAAGTTTCACACCAATAACGGACACAGTAGTCGTGCAGCAACAAGCTTACCCAATAACCTTAATTTCAAACACTTCGAGATGTGACACATATCTACTGCCATCCTTATCTTCTGCTACTCAGAAATCCCCTCCATGTCATTATATGTCCACAGAGCAGTACTATAAGACCAGTGTTGGAGTTTTATGTATGCAAAGAGATGGTTACCTCGACTTTATGTTCACTTTAAAAAAATACTGTGGGAATCACTTATCAAATGAATAAAAAATAAATCTCGTAACCTTATCAGTAATAAGATTCACACTATTGAAAACTGTAGAACAAAGATTTCCCTCTCAAGAAGGTACAGATAACTTTGGACAAGAAAGTGTGGGACAGGAGGAGGCAAGGAGCTTTTTCAATTACAAAAAAAAGGATGGCGCGTGACAGCCTGACAGGTGCCATAGAATGTGTCGAAAAAAGATATAACTGAATAAACAGAATACTAGTCCAAGGGGTTAACAGCACAAAACTACTGGTGAATAGAAATTAGAGAATCCAAAAACTGATTAATCAAGTAAAAGTACTTACAATTCGCCCATACTCATCAGTCCTTTCAATGCGTATTTCTTTTTTCCCATCCTCACCACGGATACCTACGAGCTTGCTTTTCTTCTTGTCCATGTTTCGACCACCCCATTCAATATCTTCCTTGAGTGTACCTCGTTCTTGCAAAAGTTTGAGAGCCCCTGATAAACCCTTTCCAACTGGAACTTCATGTATCGTCGCATCTGGAGTTACTTCCATTTCCTCCTCCTTTACAGAGGGTTCCTCTTCCTCGGTTTCCTTCACCTCAGTCCAACCACCATCCTCAGTCTTCATTTCTTCATCAGAGGATTTTGGGAGCACCTCTTCCTCCATGAAGACATCATCACTACCAGGTTTTTGTTCTTCTACAAAAATCAAAGCAGCATAACGTCAGAAACATCACCCTTGAAAGCGTTTTCCGAGTTCCAGTAATGACCAAAGAGTAAGTTGCAGCTAATTGATAAAACATAAAGCAAAAATGCAACATTAACACGTGAAAAAAGCTCACATGCTTAACAGGCATGTTATATCAATCCAATTTTACCAGATGTTCCTGCAGCGACTAAAAACATGTGTTGTGTAGAAAATGGGAATCTCTCTTTTCTCGGAATCAATTCCAATCAGAAACGAGCATTTTTCTAAATAACTTTTTTTATGACGTCTTATTGTTAAGAACTTATAACAAGTCTAATTCAGAATGCTCGTCATAAAAAAAAAAACACGCCCATAGGCAGAGACATGTAAGAAAAAAAGAAATAACCATAAAAAACAACACTGCTTCTATTCACTAAATCGTCAATAAATTAGAGAGAGATAATATACTATAACCTCCGAATATTTGCATTCTTTCTTAATAATACATAAAAGAAATAGGGGTGAAAGGGAAGAGTGATTCAATTGTAAAACGTTTTGTTTCAATAAATCTGGAGACTCAATTCTAATACGTTTCAGGATTTTGTTTCAATATATCTGGAAACTCAATTGTTTAAAAGCTACATCTGGAGACTCAATCGTAATATGTTTTCAGAAATTAGTTCGATAATACCCCATATATCACACTCCACACCTCACCAGGCGAAGAAAGAGGGCACGTTAGATGGAATTGAGTGGTTCCATTCCGTACTCTGTTTTCTTCCCAGTTCACAAATTACTCATTACTAGTAACATTTAAACTGTGCCAGCACACAAACCTATTCCAAAACATGGTCTACCCACAGCACATGCAATTGAGTAAACCTTGCCACATCCCTTGAGAAAATAAAATACCAATTAGCACAAGAAGTCAAACAAAACTAAAAGTTCTTACCTTCATCAAGCTGAAGACCCCAGACAAACTCTTCCATCTCTGTGAAGACAACCTTGTTCTCTTGTGACTCTCCAGATACAGAACTTGGATTATCCACGGTTGAATCATTTGCACGGGAAATGGCAAGTGAAGCAATTGACTCTGGAAAGGTTTTGGCAAGGCCCTCTTGCTTTTTCAAAGCAAGCTTTCTGGCTCTTTCTAAGGATTTTCTAAGCTCCTCATCATCATCATCAAATACAGTATCATCTTCCTCTCTCTGGTTGCTATTAGCCTTCTCGGGTCGAAGTGCTTTAGACGCCTCTTCAGCCTTGGCATAAGCAGCCTGGTAAGACTTGCTCTTCGTCTCTGCCTCTGCTCTCTCCATTTCCTCCCTAAGGGCCTGCCTTGTCTTATCGTTGCGAGAACCAAGATCACCAACACCCAATCCAGAGGATTTGGCCTCCACTTCAAGGGCATCTAGGTCCATCTTCTCTTTCTTCCTCAGTGATTTCTTCTTCTTGGGCTTCTTAAACTGAAGCATCTCCTCTTGAGTGTAGTAGTCAGACAATAATTTCCCAGAAGAATTCAGATCTTCAGCCAGAGTTTTTGAGAAAGACCCCTGAATCCTTTTTCGGAGCTGGCAATCAAAAAAAGGTAACTTCATTTAACAAACATACTCCGACACACTCCAAAAACCATTTATGATTAAATAGATAAAAATGAGTTACCTCCTCCAGTTTCTTCTCTGCATCAACACTGAATCCTCCAGTTGCATCAAGAGTAACACCCTAAAAGAAAAGCTAGGGTAAGAAAGAAAGATTGGATGTACATTTCCACACTTCTCAAAATGAGGACAAAGTGCTTTAAAAAAAGTTTCAGATAAACAAGATTTCTAAGAAGTAAAGAGAAAAGGAAACAAAGAGTTCAACCTCCTCTTCAGCCGGGTCATCATATTGTGGTAATATTTTCCTTTCAAAACCAGGGTCGTCATTGAACCTAAATCCAATAAGAAAGAGATAAATTAGGCATCCAAAACTTGTGTACAAAGCAAGTGTATACAGCAATATTTAAATCTTACTTGTCATCGTAGATCCCTGTTTTCTTCTTTGCAGCCTTGTAAGCGTCATCCCTCTTCCTCTGTTCTCCAATTTCCACATTTTCAAGCACATCAACCTCTGGGGTATACAATTCAAGTCACTACAAAATCCGAATCCACATATACTGAAGACCGAAGGAAGAGACAAAAGAAGAAAGGGAAAACACGAGCAATATAACTTGATTGGTTACCTTGATTAATATCATCACCAGCAAGTATGCTCTGATCTTTGAGTGTCAAGACAACTGCCCCACCTTCAACTACTTTGTCAAGCCCATGCAGTACTTTCATCCCACCTAGCTCTTCTGTAGAGATAATACAGACAAACTTCAGAGCATTCTTCAACTATTTTCTCAGACAACATAATATAGCTAAATTTAACTTCCGTTCACAAACTGCACAAAAAGCACATCATATTCCACGAAAGGATAATCTTGGCTACTTTCATTTCCCCAATGATGACTTTAAAACTTTTATTTCACATGCTACACCAGTTTGATTAGAGTTGGATGACAAAGGGGACCTCACCAACAATTTTCGTATCATAGGTGGGAGTAGAAGTGAAATCAAACAGACTACAAATGAAAAACGCATAAAAGGGAAGCTTAAGACCCAAGAAGAAAGGTAAAAACCTGCACAAGACAAATGCACTAAACATATTACTCATTTCCTTAAGAGTTCCGAAGACTAAGCAATATATAATAACCTCGATTAACTTCAGATGATCTCCTAACACAATTGATTAGCAGGATTAACCAACAGATATATTCAGAAAGAGGAGCCATACTTGCAGCTAGCCGAGCTTTCTCCTCGTCATCGCTTTCTTCGTCATTCATTTTGTCCTGCAAAAATGACACCATAATAAATCATGAAGACCTGAGGTCACATCAATCCAATTTCTACAGAGAAAGAATCACGGGCACATCAGCAGACAACCTACCTGCTCTTCAAAAATCCTTGAAAGCTGCAACGCTCTCTCTTTCTCAGCATTCCTTTTCTCCTCAATCTTACGGCTCTTGCTAACCCATGACATCACCTCAGAAGCACCTTCTGATTTTTTCTTCAACCTCTCTTCCTTCATCCTACAGTCATAAACATGTCTTCAGATTATGGCTATCAAGTAAACAAAATCACTCGCCAAACTACATCCAGATTTTACTGTGTGAATACACCCTTCTAAATGCTGTGCAGCTAGAAAGTAGCAACCAATTGTGCACAGACAGTTAACCTTATTAATTTACCAAAAAGACACTGTAGACATCATAGAAGCCGCATATCATAGCTACAAACCACGTCCAAGCTTAGGATAGATGATAAAACGATATTAGGAACAAAACAAATACATATGGATAACCACAAACAGAATGTTGACAATCATAGATTAAAATTACTTAACTGGCACCAACATCATCACCTCTCTCTGGTCTGTGTCTCGTTAAACTTACATAGTTAATGTTAATAACATCAGCACCACCACATGGGTTGATATCATCATTACACAGGATAATTGTTATCATGCATATCATCATTTTCGTTAGTATCTAGTTCAACAGGGTAGAATCGAAGTGAATTGTGTTATTTACTTAATTTAAACCTTTTATGTTCTTAATTAGAACAGATTGCAATTAATGGCTTTTGGAAATGTAATGTTTGATTTAACAACTTATCATCTAGTCTCATAGTAGTCTTACCTACACTCTCTCTTTCTCAATCCCCTTCCCCCTCAGTTAATTGATTTTGAAATGTTATTTTTAAATTTTTAACACTATGAGCTACCATCAAGTATCAGACTAGTTTAGTAGTTTTACCTGAGCTTTTTCTGGTTTCCAGTTTTTTCCCAATTTTAGTCGGTTACTCCATCTTCATGGAAAAGAAGAAACCAAGGGGTACTATATCATTCAACTGATGACTAAGTCACTTCTAACTCCATTCATTTATTTTTAATAACTGCTTCTAAGCCCAATCATATGATTTAGGATTTCCATTATTTGGTCTGACCAAGTGGGCAAGGATATCAAAAGAAACAGTAGAAATTAGAGAGAATTAAAATGGCAGAAAACTATAATGTTCCTCCTATCCACAGTCGTATTTGGTCTCCTTTGGGACAAGGACTTCTAGAAAAGATCTGGGAAGGCCCAAAATAAAGGACTCAGCCAAAGCTGTTGGTAGCCTCTTTTTTTTAGTCTCTAGAGAATTCTAAGGTTCTTGCTGGTATGTTTATCCTGGAGATAAAAAATGAACTATAACAAGGGCTCCGACCGTACTCGTGTCACGTGGCCATAGCTCAACTATTGCCAACACTATCTTGTTATTTGAATTTTTTTACTTATTCATGACTAATGGTTGGGTATTGGCAAATAAAATATTTTTCTCATTTCCACCACATGGTTCCTGAGCAGGGTACCTCAACGCATTACAAGAATCCTATTTCACATCTATACTGTCAACAAGAGAGTCAGATATCCTCAAATCTATGGTAGACTCCTTATGAAAGGGGTAAGATCAGAGCAACCAGTATGATTTCTACCCACAACACCAAATGATGATAGCACCCTCTACCTGATAAGAGTAGGCTTAGACAAAATAAAGCTCAATGATTCCTACATAAAATATCTGAAAACTGCATATTATTCGTTCATTTCTTAGACATCTTATGCACCATCTTTTTCTTAATTTCCTAGCTAAGTAGCTTCTTAATTACAATAGTTACTCAATAAAAGGGGGCTGCAGCAGCCTATAATTTCAGAGGTTTTCTTCACCATCCCACTGTTTCTAAATAACTTTACTGGAAAGGGGGGGGAGGGGGGGGGGGGGGGGGGGGTGTTCAAGCCACCAAAACAAGAACAACTAAACCTCAGTCCCAAAACAAGATGGTGTAGGCTATATGAATCCTCACTAACCACGTTACTCCATTTAAATCATCTCATTCCAATATTATGCAAACGCAAATAAATAGTACTAGAAGTTCTGTATATTTTCTAAACGTATACATCTCTAAAAGATTAAACACTCCTAGAAAATATAAGATCTAAAGTAAAAGATCTAACGTCTAAAATATATTCTTAACTAATATGTACAATCAAGTACTATTCCCTTACTTGTTGAACTCCATGCCTTTTTCTTAAATGCTTCATGAAGTAGGGAAAACAGAAAATGCTTCGACCCTCCATTCGTTTGACATAGCTCTGTCAGAAGGGTGCGACCAGTGTGGATACTTCATGTACTCAAAATACATTAAGAATTACCAAAAAGGATTTACACATATTCGTACAGGATACTTTCACTTGTGTCAGATATGTAATGTTACTAATGTACCATGGCTAAGTCAATGCCCTTGCTCAATTTGACAAAAGAAAGAGAAGGAAAGAGGAAAAGAGAATAAGTTTCTTCCTGAGTCTACCATTTCTCCTACTTCTCTCCTATTTACCCTACTTCTACTTTTTCTTCCCTTCCCTTCCTTTCCAAAGGTGTCAAGCATTGTATTAATGTCGTATTCAGAAGCATAGAAGGACACAGGAGCAGTAAACAGTTTGAGATGTAAACTTTCTTAACACTTGCACCATTTCTAATAAAAAGCTTCTAATCCATATTTAAAAAAAGAGAGAGAGAAAAGACTGACACAGACAAATTAACTGCCAAGTTTTTTATCTTAAGTAGACAATAAACAAGAGATACCATTAACAGCAAGGACATACTTAGAAACCTAAGTAGCTTTAACACACTTAAATATGGAACCAATAGATAAAAGATTACTTACTTCAGAATGCGTTCCTCCAGTTCTGAAGCAGAAGATTGTGATCCAGCTGTTTCAACTGCATTATTTCGCGCCCTATCGTCGTCCTCATAAGAAACAATTTCTTGCTTGGCCACATCCTGATAATCAGAATCTTCATCATCAACTCTTTGCACATCATCCTTCCGCCTGTCCTTACTCCTATCATGACCCTCGTCTCGCTGCCTACGGTTGCTTCTATCTTTGTCTCTTGACCTCTCCTTATCCTCATCCGCTTCCCTCCCCTTCTCTTTAGTTCTCTCTCTTCCCTTTTCCTTGTCAACTGCATCTCTACCTCTTTCCCTGTCATGTTCCCTTTCTTTTTCCTTTTCCCTATCTCTGTGCTTCTCCCTTTCCTTCTCCTTGACCCTCTCCTTTTCTTTTTCTTTATCCTTCTCCTTGTCCCTGCCCTTATCCTTCCCCCTCTCCTTCTCTCTTACCCGCTCAGTATCCCTTTCCAACTCCCGGTCTCGCTCCTTTTCTTTTCCACGATCTCTACGGTCTTTATCTCTTTCCCTGTCTTTATCTTTATACTTGTCCCTATCGCTATCTTTCTCCCTAATCTTCTCCCTTGTCTTATCCCTTTCACGCTCATCTTTATCCTCCTTCCTCCTATCTCGAGTTGACGACCTATCTTTCTCCAAGTCTTTACTCTCGCGATCTCTTTTATATTCTTTCTCTTCTCTTCGGCTACTACTTTTCCTATCCTTGCTTCGATGCTTACTTGAATCTTTAGATTTATCATGCCCACTTTCTTCCAAATCATAGTGCCCATCTTCCCACCTCTCCTTAACCGGAGAGTCATCATGATCCCTCATTTCAACACTTCTTTCACGCCCATCTATCTCCATCATTCCCATCAGAAAAGGGATACACCGTGTAAGTAATTTCACTACCAACAAGTCTTAAAAATCCCTGAGATGAAGTTAAGTGAACACCACATATAAGTATACTCACATAGGCAAAGGAAAAATAAGGAGAAAAAACATCAAAGAGAGCAACTATTTTTACCCAAAAAAAAACACAACGCAAGTTGATAGCAAGAGAATGGAACTGGAGATTATGTTGTTATCATCCCTTTGAGCTGCTTAATCAAAAACCAATTATACTGTATACGATGTTGTGTTGTTTACTGTATACCTTTCTAATAAATAATTAATAGCAATTTTGAGCACCCAATAGCGTGGTCTAGTCCAAGAATCATGAGGTTTCAGGTTCAAATCTCAATTGAGGCAGGAATACTAGGTACTTCTTCTCATCTGCGCAATCGTGAAGGGATAAAGTTACCCGGTATGTGTGCTGGTGGGAGGTAGTAGGTACTCGTGGAATAGTCGAGACGCATGCAAGCTGGCCCGGACACTACCATTATTAAAGAAACTGGCAATTTTGAGAAAATTAAGAACCAATATACCAAAGGCGAATTATTTATTAATGTGCCGTACAAATTATATTTAGAAAGCAAATAAGGATGCATAATAACTCGCAAAATTCACGGATAAATATCTCAAAATCGAAGTTGAAGCTTACTAAGCAGACCAATTCACAAATTAGTATTACCCTAAAATTATCGGGAAATTGGGGATTTTCTTTATAGGTGTATCTTCAGATAAGGAGAACATGAAATAGGATAAACGATAGGAGGAACTTACGGTTCAATTTCGCCGGAGAAGAAATCGACGGAGTTTGCCGCAGAGAGATCGGTGTACCAGTGAGCTTAGCAACGGAGGGCGTCAAAGTTCAGTCGAAGAGGAAAATTTTGGAGTTGTTTGAAATTGAGGACCAAAGCAAAATTTGGGCTGGAATTTGAGTTGAAACCGGTTTGAAAGGATATGGGCTTTGTTAGACGCCAATACAGCCCTCTATAGTTTTGGTACCGAAATATCTTTTTTTTTTAATAATTAGAGAGTTTTATAACTTTGCCCACAAAAATTAAACTAATTACCCTTACCTATCTATTAATTTTTCTACCCATCAAATTAATTACTCTTCCTACCCATTGCACCTTTTGTGAGCAATTGTTTCCACCCCCCCTCATTTTCTTCTTTGCTTCTCTGCTTTTTCTTTTCCTTTTCTTTCTTTCTCCTTTTATTTTTTTTTATTTTTTTTTCTTTTCTCTTTATAATGTTCATATATTTTTTCCAGAATCATATTATTCTTTATTTTCTTTATTCCATAATCTGTTTTATGCTTAATTTGGCTCGTTTCTTTTTATTTCTTTAATTTCACGTTTCTTTTCTAATGTCATTGAACTTTGTTTTAATTTTTTTTTCATATTACTATTTTATGTCTTCCGAGGGTCTTTTGTAAACAGCTTCTCTACCCTAGGGTAGGGGTAAGATCTGCGTACACACTACCCTCCCCAAGATCCCACTTGTGGAATTATACTGGATTGTTGTTGTTATTGTTATTGAACTCCATAAAAAATTCATTCAAGAAAATATTTGCAAGGACCTAGTTGAAAAAAATTTAAAAAATTAAAAAAATGACTTATTTTTTACGGTATACTATTATATTATATTGTATACTATATATAATGTTACTATAATCATACCTTTAGATTTGCACGATAGCACCTAGAAAATCAACAATAGAAGTATACCATTATGGTATATTGTATACAATTACAGCATATTGTTATAGTATATTGCATATTATTATAGTATACCGTTATAGTATATTGTATGCTATAATAGTATACTAGTTAGTATAGTTATATACTCCTATAGCATATTGTATACCGTAGCAGTATACTATTGGGTAATTGTGTATAGAAAAATTCGATTTCAATCACCGCAAATCAACTCCAAATGCAATCAAATTTCAGTATGAACTTCCATAAAATATTATAAGAAATATTTAATAACACCCACTTTGAATCAAACAAGAAATCTTCAAAATAAAAATTTTAAATTCAACAACTTCAAGTTCAACAATGGTGGATATTCAAATACACATAAAAATTCAGATGCGGAAAGCTTACTTGAAGGTAATATAAGAAATATTTTATAGCACTCACATCGAATCAAATAATAAATCTTCAAAATAAATTTTAAATTTAAGAGCTTCAAGCTCAACAATGGCGGGTCTTCATACACACACAAAAATCAGATCTGGGAAACTATATACAACCACAACTATACATGAGTTCAGAAATATAAATAAATACACCAAAAAATATACTAATATAGAAAGAACATTTTGGAGTGAAACTCATATACAATAATATGAAAACTTATCATTTAAAATTTATATAGAAAATTCTAAATAAGAAAAAAAGGTAAATGCATGAATTCGTACTAGATTTTCTTCATCCACTAAAAGGACCAACATATGGGTGTTTATTGGAAGGGGAAAGAAAAGTTTAGGGTGTAAGATTATGCTTGTTTAGAGAATTTGAAAAGGTAAAAGGAGTTGGGTATGAGGGTAAATAGTTTAGACTGTATAGATAGGAAAAGTAAATCCTGTGGGCTTGGGCATTAAAGGGTCAATAGTTTAGGTTTAATAGGTATAGAGTGAGATTTTTCCTTTTTTTTATTGTTTCCACGGATTTTTTGGGGAATCTGCTCTCATGCTGCAAACAATCAAAACTGAATTGAACCTTGTCGCTCTTCTTTCTTTCCTCGCGAGCAGGAAGCACACCAGCAGCGTGTGTTGCGTGATTCTACTGAGTTTTTTGCACTTGACTGGGTGGACAGTTGACCGGAAGATAACTTTGATTCGCCCGCAATTTTTACATTTCTATACACTATATGAAACTATATTACCCTTCATACTCAAATTTTATTATAATTACATTTTATATACCCAATTATAATTTATGTACATTTTAAGGGACTTAATGATAATAATTAATGTCCTAAAATCACTCTAACATATCTTTCACTCCTCCACGATTCTCTCTCCCCATCCCACCCCTCCCCCTCACCCACACGTATCTTGCACCAGAGAGTATCAATTCCACCATTGACAACCATTAAAAAGCTTTGAGCTTTGAATTCGATTTGGGTTTTTAAAAAACATTATATGTTTGAATTGGTGTTGTTGTAAAGAATTGAGTATTCTCTCTATCTCTCTCTCTATCTCTCAATCCCTAATTTCAGTAATGTAAAGCAAAGAAAAAAAGAGCAGCAATTCCACCATTGACAACCATTAAAAAGCTTTGAAGCTTTGAATTCGAATTTGGGTTTTCAAAAACCATTATTTGTTTGGTTTGGGTATTGTTTCAAACAATTGAGAATATGGTTTGGAGTTTATATCTCAATTTTGAAGGTGTTTTGATGAAGATTAGACTTGATTTTGACTGAATTATATATTGAAACTCTAAAAAGAAGAAGAAGAAGAAGACGTGATATGCACTATATTTATGAAATTGTAGTAAAATTGTAGAAAAATTATAGAAATAATTTAAGAAAATTGTAGATAATTTGTGTAATATATAATTAGTTGTATGAAATTTATTTTTACTATGTATAAATTAGATACACAATATACAAAAGACATATTGTATAAATTTTATATAAAATTTGTATGAAGTTGTATGTTATTGTAGTTATATTTAACTTGATAGAAATAATACGTAAGTTGTAGATAAGTTGTATAATATATAATTAATTGCATGAAATTTATTTTTATTGTGTATAAATCAAATACAAAATATACAAAATACATATTGTATAAAATTTATATTTAAGTTGTACGATATTGTAGTTGTATATAAATGAGTAGAAATAATGTATGAAAATTGTAGATAAGTTGTATAATATATAATTAGTTGTATGAAATTTATTTTTACTATGTATAAATCAGATACAAAATATACAAAAGACATATTGTATAAATTTGATATAAAATTTGTATTTAGGAACAGCCTTTTTCAAAATCAGTGAAGTGTCATAGCATATATCATCCGAAGAAGATCTCAATATCTCTCGCTTTATATGTCCTTTTTCCTTCAATAATTGTAACATTTTTTCTTTTTCAGTGATGTTCGGTATGCATTTAATAATTTAAATTTATATGTATAAGACAAATTAAAAGAAAAATATTTTAATTAAAAGTGAAAAAGGAAATTATATCTAACCACAATCGTTGATTGTCTCTGAAACCTTATTCTTCAACGTTTATGAATTGTTATTTTAATCTTTAATAATGTTGATGAATTTACTACAATACTTATTGAGTTTTAATTATTTTTTTCGTGATGAGGCTTATTGGATATTTGGAGAAGGATCTAAATATCCAATGCCCTAAAAATTAAAATAACAATAACTAGCAACAGATTTTCCGATAAATTCATAAAAGAACTTCTCTCTACTGATCTTTTGAATGCACTTAGAACTATATCCTAAAATAATCAAATTATATGGATAAATTAAACATTTAAGGCACGAAAAGCGGGAAGAAACAGTGTGATATCAAATTAATCAAACTTTTTGAAAAGAAAAGAGTTACAAAGAGAGAAACTGATATGGCTTCGCAACTGCTTCGGCTTCTCGAGGTTGTATTAGTGTTAAGCATGCTCAAATTATATCGGAAAAATAAGGAAAGCGAAGAAGAAGAAAAAAAAAGAAAAAAAACGTAACTAAATCTCTTGATTGAAGGCACAAATAATGGATTTGGGGGTCTTTTAAGATGGATTGTATATATTTTGTAAACAAAACTGGTTTATGCCAGGTAATTAGCTAAATATGGACACTAAGGATAATAAAGTTTCAAATAGTGTATAAGAATGAAAAAAAACCTTGTTAGAAATTACATTTCTAAGGCCTCATTCTAAAGATCAAATATATGTAGGAGAAGTGCAGCAATAGCCACTTTTAAGCCCACTTATTTAAAATATATCTACAATTTATAATGCATTTAAATATTAGCCAATTCACCCAAACTTCATGACTAAGTATCTTGAATTTGGAAGTCCAGAATTTTTGACCTGTTAATTTGAAATTGAGGACTAAGTATCCTGAATTTCTGAACTATTAATTTAAAATTTAGGACATAAAATTCGAACTTCTGGACATAATTTTTGAACTGTAGGATACAATGTCCGGAAGTTTGAATTTTTAGGTTTAAACTCTAAGACTTCAGTACTAAGTATCCTGAATTTGGAAATTCAGGACTCAGAGTGTAACGACCCGGTCTGTCGTTACGTAAAACCTGCATTATAATTACTGTTATTGACTTGTTATATGATGGTTATACTGTTATTGATGTGTTAGAGTTGGTATGCTTGAAATTAGAATGGTTGTAATGAGAGTTTAGTCATCCAATCTTTAAAAATAGCCTTAAAGTTGGAAAAGCCAACTGAGAGTTGACTTATTGGTAAATGACCCCGGAATGCGGATTCTATGGCTCGGATAGCGTTAGGTAATTTGGGACTTAAGAGTGTGATCAGAATATTTTTATGATGTCCGGTGTAGAATTAGGCTTGAATTGGCGAAAGTTAGTTTTTGGCGATTTCCGGTCGGTAGTGGAAAATATGGTATCGGTGTCGGAATGGAATTCCGACAGTCGGAACAGGTTCTTAATATCATTTTGGATATGTCTGCAAAATTTCAGGTCAATCGGAGTTGTTTTAAATAGTTTCGGCATCGTCGGTGGATTTTAGAAATTTCAAAGTTCTTAGGCTTGAATCCGATATGATTTTGGTGTTTTGATGTTATTTTTAGTATTTTGAGAGTGCAACTAAGTTTGAATGATCATTTATGACATGTTGATATAATTGGTTGAGGTCCCGAAGGACTCGGGATTGATTTCGGGTGGTTAACGGACTCATTTGGACTTAAAGGAATAGCTGGTTTTCTGGTGTTTTTGCACAAGGATTTCACCCTATGCATTCGCGGAAGGGATCTCGCGTTCGGATATGGGAACTTGAGGAGTTGGGAAATTTTGTTATGTGCGTTCGCGGTTAGGGAGGTGCGAACGCGGAGGGTGAGGAGTATGGGCAGTGCGAACGCGGTTGGGGAGGTGCGTTCGCGGAGAGTGTTGGCATCTGAGGGGCCCCAAGTCACTTGTGTTGTGCGTTCGCGGACCTGGGGCATGCGATCACGAAGGAGGAAGGGGATTGGTCTGTGCGAACGCGGCCCGTTGACCGCGATCGCGAAGGGCAAAGGAGGCTGGTCAATGCGAACGCGGGTTGGAGACCGCGATCGCGAAGAATAAGGACCTGGGCAGTTAAATTAAAACCCTTCCGCGACCATAACCTATTTTAACACCATTTTTGAACGGGAAGAAGCTTTTGAGGCGATTTTAAGGAGGGAAAATCAGTGTTCATCATAGAGATAAGGAGTTTGGACCTTAAAACTCGATTATAGGTTATTAAGGAACATAATCTTAGTGTTTAATTCATGAAAATCAGTAGAAAAAGTTGGGGTTAGAGCTTGAGATTATGAGACCTTTAGGGGTCGATTTGAGGGGTCAAACGAACTCCGATTTTCGCGTTCTTTATATGTACGAACTCGTGAGATAACGAAGAACATTTTTGTATAAAAAATTTTGAGTTCCGAGATGCGGGCCCGGGGGTCGGCTTTTAGCAAATTTCGGGTTTTGAGCTAAAATTGATATTTTTCAATTGGAATTCAGCCCTTAAGCATAATTTGATGATAAAAATCTGAAGTTGGTAGATTTGGAGCACTCGAGAGTTGATTCGAGAGGCAAGCGTATTGCGAAATAGTTTCCGGGCTAGTTTGAGGTAAGTAATGTCTTTAAATCCTGTCCTGAGGGTATGAAACCCCGGACTCTGCACCCTTCACGGGTTTTGAATGCAAAGATTGGAACTTTGGAAATATATTCCCTATTTAGGCAACTATTGAGTTGCGAAACCGATTTTTAAAGCCTATGCTTAATAGTATTGATATGATTTGGGTTATAAGCCATGTTTGGGGCCTAGTGCCGATCTGTTTACCCCTTGGGGGCTGTTTTTACTATTTTCCTCACTTGATATGTTATGATTTTCACTCAGTCTTTTCTTGATAATTGTTTTGACACTCAGAGTATTTTGATACTATTTATTGAAAATGAAACACTATTTTTGGGGTCGAGAACCCGGTATATTTATGGCCTGAAGGGCATGTTGAGAGTGTCTGACTGAGTGAGGCTGCGGGCCATTATTGTGAGGATGTTGTGATATGAGAGAGGCTGCGGGCCAATATTGTGTGTGATTTATGCCATGTTGTGGCTTGTTATAGCGCTTGGGCTGTAGGAGCCCCTCCGGAGTCTGTACACACCCCAGTGAGCGCATGTACCTAATGAGTGATGCTGCCCGCGGGGCTGATACTGAGTGATTGCGAGGTTTCCTGATGGGCTGATACTGAGTGATTGTGAGGTTTCCTGATGGGCTGATATTGAGTGACTGTGAGATTGCCTGATGGGCTAATACTGAGATATATGAAATTGTTACGAGGAATGATTATGGACCGAGGGGATGACTTATGATGATTTTACTGAGTTTTTGAACTATGATTCACTTTGTTTTCAAACTGATATTACTGAGAGTAATACTGAGATATATATTGAAATTATACTTGTTTCAAAGGATTTCTGGAAAACGATTTTCGAACTTATGAATTTGATGAATACTTTGCGGTGACTTGGTATTTTACTATTTTTGTGAATTGGTGTATCTATGCTGTGTGTTTCGTATTTTCTCAGACTGCGTTTTATTTTCATTACTACTGAGTTGGCGTACTCATCATTACTCCCTGTGCCTCTGTGCACAGATTTAGTTACCGGCTCGGAGCAGTAGTTGTCTCTGTTCGGTAGCAGTAGTTTTACAGGATTTTGAGGTAGCTGTCCAGCGTCCACAGCTTCTCCATTTCCCTTCCTTATTTAGTTTTAGCATTTCATCCCTAGACTTTATTTAAGACATTAGTAGAGTTAGTTTTATTTCGTAAATGCTCGTGACCATGTTGACTCCAGTTAGTTTTATTTCGTAGATGCTCGTGACCATGTTGACTCCAGTCTTGGGAGGTTTGTTTAGAGTTGTTTAGACTATTATTGGGGCGCTAAGACTTAAAGAAATTATTTTATGATATGTTGTTGTTTATTATTTAATTGTGAATTATTATAATCGAACAAATGGGTAGTTATGTGATGGTTGGCTAGCCTAGTTCCACGATAGGCGCCAGCATGACCTGTTAGGATTCGGGGTCGTGACAAGTTGGTATCAGAGCTCTAGGTTACATAGGACTCAACGGTCATGAGCAGGTTCAGTAGAGTCTTGCGGATCGGTACGGAGACGTATGTACTTATCTTCGAGAGGCTGCAGAACTCTTAGGAAAAATCTCAATTTTCTTGAACTCTTTCTTGCCAATCTATTGAAGTCTAAACTCATGTTGTTTCATTCTCTCACAGATGGTGAGGACACGGAATACCGTTTAGGGTGACCAGGCACCAGCCAGACCCACAAGGGGTCAGGGCCGTGGTGGAGTTAGGGGACCAGCCCGCGCAGCAGCCGGGATAGTACCACAAGATCCCCCTATCGTTCAGGATCAGGTTCCCGCCGATGGCGCTCCAGCGAGACAGGCTTAGGCACTGGTAGTGCCTATTGTTATTCCGGGTCTTCAGGAGACCCTGGCTTAGATATTGACGGTGTGCACCAGTTTAGCTCAGGCAGTTGATGTGTCTACTACTGCCACTGCAGCTCAGGCCGGGGGAGGCATTCAGACTCCAGCTGCCCAGACACCTGAGCAGGTTGTACAGGGTATTCAGGCACCGGGGGTAGTCCCAGCCCAGCCGGTTGCCCCAGTTCAGGACTATGTGGTTCCAGCTATGCCCGAGGATGGGCAGCGTAGGCTGGAGAGGTTCAGTAGACTTCAGCCTCTGACTTTCAGCGGCATAGAGTGTGATGATGCCCAAGGTTTTCTGGATAAGTGTCAGAGGATACTACGTACTTCGGGTATTTTGGAGACCGGTGGGGTCTCGTTTGCTACATTTCAGTTTGCGGGTGCTGCTTTCACTTGGTGGGAGGCATTCGAGAGGCGTAGGTTGGTTGGTTCAACACCTCTCACCTGGCAGCAGTTCTCCACGATCTTTTTGGAGAAGTATGTTCCTCAGTCCCACAGAGAGGAGCAGCACAAACAGTTTGAGTAGCTGTGCCAAGGAGAGTTGTCAGCTACTCAGTATGAGATAAGGTTTTTCCGAGTTAGCTAGACATGCTTTTGAGTTTGTCCCTATTGATAGGGAGAGGATTAGGAGGTTTGTAGATGGTCTTACTCATCAACTTCGAATCTTGATGACCAGAGAGAGAGTGTTTGGAGCTACACTTGAGCAGGTAGTTGACATTGCTCGGGACATTGAGTCGGTTCGTAAGCAGGAGCGTGAGGAGAGAGAGACCAAGAGGCCTCGGGGATCAGGTAGCTTCAGTGGTGCCCCTTCTAGAGGGCAGTTTCAGCACAGCAGAGGTCGTCCATTTAGACCTCCACAGCAGTTCGCCCAGCTTACAATGGTGTATCTTCGGGGCAGGGTCCTCGCAATTCTCATCAGGGACGTTAATCTTTTAGTGTCGTTCCAGCTCAGAGCTCTACCTGAGCATCATCTTATCAGGGTTCTTCTATGCATGGTTCGTCTAGTGGTTATCATGGTAGAAGGGGTTCTCGTCAGTTTTCATTTCCAGCTCCAGGTAGTTGTTATGAGTGTGGAGAGTTCGGACATGAGTGGAGCCAGTGTCCCCGTAGTCCTAGTAATTCGTCTCAGCAGAGGGTTCAGCCCTCGGCTTCATCCCCAGTCACTTCACCACCTACCCAGGCAGCCAGGGGTGGTGGTCAGGCAGCTAGAGGCTGCCCTAGAGGGGGAGGTCGAGCAGATGGAGGCCAGCCACGTATTTATGCACTTTCGGCTAGGCTTGATGCTAAGGCCTCAGATGCGGTGATTACATGTACTATTTCAGTTTATCATAGTAATGATTTGGCTTTATTTGACCCTGGTTCCACGTACTCTTATGTCTCATCCTATTTTGCTCATTTTCTGAATATGCCCCGTGAGTCTTTAGTTACGTTTGTTCATGTTTCGACTCCGGTGGGTGATACTATTGTTGTGGATCATGTGTATCAGTCGTGTCTTATATCTATTGAGGGTCTGGAGACCCGAGTGGACTTGATGTTACTCAGTATGGTTGATTTTGATGTGATACTGGGCATGGATTGGTTATCCCCATGTCATGCGATTCTTGATTGTCACGCTAAGACCGTGACCTTAGCTATGCCCGGAGTTCCGAGAGTTGAGTGGAGAGGGTCTATAGAGCATGTGCCTAGTAGAGTGATTTCTTATTTAAAGGCTCATCGTATGGTTGAGAAAGGGTGTGAATCTTATCTTGCTTTTGTGAGGGATGTTAGTAGTGAGACTTCATATGTTGATTCTGTCCCTGTAGTCCGTGATTTTCCAGATGTATTCCCTGCAGACCTGCCAGGCATTCCACCTGACAGGCATATTGATTTTGGTATTGACCTGGTGCCAGATACTCAGCCTATCTCTATTCCACCTTACCGCATGGCACCAACGGAGTTGAAAGAATTGAAATAGCAGCTTCAGGAACTCTTAGATAAGGGGTTCATTCGGCCGAGTGTGTCACCTTGGGGTGCATCTGTGTTGTTTGTGAAAAAGAAAGACGGCTCCATGCGTATGTGTATTGATTATAGACAGATGAATAAGGTTACAGTGAAGAATCGGTATCATTTGCCTCGTATTGATGACTTATTTGATCAGCTTCAGGGAGTTAAGGTGTTCTCCAAGATTGACTTGAGGTCTGGGTATCATCAGTTGAATATTCGGGAGTCTGACATTCCGAATACCACTTTCAGGACCAGATATGGTCATTATGAGTTTCTGGTTATGTCATTTGGGTTGGCCAATGCCCCAGTCGTGTTCATGCAATTGATGAACAGTGTGTTTCAGCCTTACCTTGATTCGTTCGTCATTGTGTTCATTGATGACATCCTGATGTATTCTCGTAGCCAAGAGGAGCATGCTCAGCATTTGAGAGTTGTGTTACAGAGATTGAGGGAGAAGAAGCTTTATGCAGAATTCTCCAAGTGTGAGTTTTGGCTTGGTTCGGTAGCTTTCTTGGGGAACGTGGTGTCTAGTGAGGGTATTCAGGTTGACCCGAAGAAGATTGAGGCGGTGCAGAGTTGGCCAAACCCGTTCTTAGCTACAGAGATTCGGAGTTTCCTTGGTTTGGCGGGATATTACCGTCGCTTTGTAGAAGGGTTCTCATTTATTGCTTCACCTTTGACCAGATTGACCCAAAAGGGTGCTCCATTCAGATGGTCCGATGAGTGTGAGGAGAGCTTTCAGAAGCTCAAGTCAGCATTGACCACATCTCCGGTACTAGCTTTGCCTACTGGTTCGGGTTCTTATACATTCTATTGTGACACTTCTAGAGTTGGTTTGGGAGCGGTATTGATGCAGGACGGTAGGGTGATTGCATACACGTCTAGACAGTTGAAGGTGCACGAGAAGAATTACCCAGTGCACGATCTTGAATTAGCTGCCATTGTTCATGCCTTAAAGATTTGGCGGCATTACTTGTATGGGGTACAATGTGAGATTTTCACTGATCATCGTAGCTTGCAGTATCTGCTGAGGTAGAAGGATTTGAATTTGCGGCAGAGGAGATGGTTAGAGCTTCTCAAGGATTATGATCTTACTATTTTGTATCACCCGGGAAAGGCCAATGTAGTGGCTGATGCCTTGAGTCGCAGAGCCGAGAGTTTGGGGAGTCTAGCATACCTTTCAGCAGCAGAGCAACCGTTAGCACTTGATGTTCAGGCTTTAGTGGGTCAGTTGGTGGGATTGGATTTGTCAGACCCTCCGTGGGTATTAGCTAGCATGGCTTCCCGGTCTTCTCTTTATGATCAGATTAGAGCTCGACAGTATGATGATCCGCATTTGTTAGTACTTCAGGATAGAGTCCATCAGGATGATGCCAGGGATGTTACTATTGGTGATGGCAGAGTTATGAGGATGCAGGGGCGTATTTGCGTGGCCAATGTGGATAGGCTTCGAGAGTTGATATTAGCAGAGGCCCACAGCTCGCGGTTATTCCATCCATCCGGGTGCCGCGAAGATGTATCAGGATTTGAGACAGCAGTATTGGTGGAGGCGGATGAAGAGAGATATTGTTGAGTATGTAGCACGGTGTCTCAACTGCCAGTAGGTTAAGTATGAGCACCAGAGATCAGGTGGATTACTTCAGAGGTTAGATATTCCGGAGTGGAAGTGGGAGCGAATCATTATGGACTTTGTAGTTGGGCTTCCACGGACTTCGAAGGGTTTGGATGCTATTTGGGTCATTGTGGATAGATTGACCAAGTCCGCGCACTTCATTCCTATCAGCACTACTTATACTTCAAAGCGGTTAGCTGGTATTTACATTAAGGAGATTGTCCGGTTGCATGGAGTTCCGATTTCTATTATTTCTGACAGAGGTACTCAGTTTACATCTCAATTTTTTGGAGGGTCGTACATAGAGGTATGGGTACTGATGTAGAGTTGAGCACTACATTTCATCCTCAGACCGACGGGCAGTCAGAACAGACTATTCAGATTTTGGAGGATATGTTACGGGCTTGTGTGATTGATTTTGGTGGTTTATGGGATCAGTTTCTGCCACTAGCGGAGTTTGCATATTATAACAGCTACCAGTCCAGTATTCAGATGGCCCCGTATGAGGCTTTATATAGTAGGAGGTGTAGATCTCCGGTTGGTTGGTTCGAGCCTGGTGAGGCTAAGTTATTGGGAACAAATTTGATTCAGGATGCGTTGGAGAAGGTGAAGTTGATTCAGGAGCGACTTCGCACAGCGCAGTCTAGGCATAAGGGTTATGCGGACCGAAGGGTCCGGGATGTGTCATTTATGTAAGGTGATAAGGTACTGCTGAAGGTATCACCCATGAAGGGTGTTATGAGGTTCGGAAAGAGAGGAAAGCTGAGTCCTCGGTTTATTGGTCCTTTTAAGGTACTTCAGAAGGTTGGAGAGGTGGCTTACAGACTTGCCTTGCCACCCAGCTTATCGAGTGTTCATCCGGTATTTCATGTGTCGATGCTCAGGAAATATGTTGGTGACCTGTCTCATGTTTTAGACTTCAGCACAATTCATCTTGAGGGTGATATGTCATATGACGTAGAGCCAGTAGCAATTTTGGCTCGCGAGGTTGGAAAGTTGAGGTCCAAGGATATAGCTTCAGTGAAAGTACAGTGGAGAGGTCAGCCAGTGGATGAGGCTACCTGGGAGACCGAACAGGATATGCAGAGCAAATATCCTCACTTGTTTGAGACTCCAGGTATGTTTCTAGACCCGTTCGAGGACGAACGTTTGTTTAAGAGAGGGAGAATATAATGACCTGGTATGTCGTTATGTAGAACCTGCATTATAATTACTTTTATTGAATTTTTATTGGATGGTTATACTGTTATTGATGTGTTAGAGTTGGTAGGCTTGAAATCAGAATGGTTGTAGTGAGAGTTTAGTCATTCAGTCTTTAAAAATAGCCTTAAAGTTGGAAAAGTCAACTAAGAGTTGACTTATTGGTAAACGACCTCGGAATGCAGATTTTATGGCTCGAATAGCTTAGTTAGGTGATTTGGGACTTAGGAGTGTGATCAGAATATTTTTGTGATGTCCGGTGTAGAATTAAGCTTGAACTGGCGAAAGTTAGTTTTTGGCGATTTCCGGTCGGCAGTGAAAAATAGGCTATCGGGGTCGGAATGGAATTCTGACAGTCGGAACAGGTTCGTAATGTCATTTTGGATATGTCTTCAAAATTCAGGTCAATCGGATTTGTTTTGAATAGTTTCGGTATCGTCGGTGGATTTTAGAAATTTCAAAGTTCTTAGGCTTGAATCCGATGTGATTTTGGTGGTTTGATGTTATTTTTAGTGTTTTGAGAGTGCAACTAAGTTTGAATGATCATTTATGACGTGTTGGTATAATTGATTGAGGTCCTGAGGGGCTCGAGATTGATTTCGGGTGGTTAACGGACTCATTTGGACTTAAAGGAATAGCTGGTTTTCTGGTGTTTTTGCATAGGGGTTTCACCCTATGCGTTCGCGGAAGGGATCTCGCGTTCGCATAGGGGAACTTGAGGAGCTGGGAAATTTTGTTTTGTGCGTTCGTGGTTAGGTAGGTGCGAACGTGGAGGGTGAGGAGTATGGGCAGTGCGAACGCGGTTGGGGAGGTGCGTTCGCGGAGAGTGTTGGCATATGAGGGGCCCCAGATAACTTGTGATGTGCGTTCGCAGACCTGGGGCATGCGATCGCGAAGGAGGAAGGGGATTGGTCTGTGCGAACGAGGCCCGTTGACCGCGATCACGAAGGGCAAAGGAGGCTGGTCAATGCGAACGCGGGCTGGAGACCGCGATCGCGAAGAATAAGGACCTGGGCAGCTAAATTAAAACCCTTCCGCGACCATAACCTATTTTAACACCATTTTTGAACGGGAAGAAGCTTTTGAGGCGATTTTGAGGAGGGAAAATCAGTGTTCATCATAGAGGTAAGTATTTTGGACATTAAAACTCGATTATAGGTGATTAAGGAACATAATCTCAATGTTTAATTCATGAAAACCAGTAGAAAAAGTTGAGGTTAGGGCTTGAGATTATGAGACCTTTAGGGGTCGATTTGAGGGGTCAAACGAACTCCGATTTTCGCGTTCTTTATATGTACGAACTCGTGAGACGACGAAGAACATTTTGGTATAAAAATTTCTGAGTTCCGAGATGCGATCCCGGGGGTTGGATTTTAGCAAATTTCGGATTTTGAGCTAAAATTGATATTTTTCAATTGGAATTTAGTCCTTAAGCATAATTTGATGATAAAAATCTGAAGTTGGTAGATTTGGAGCACTCGGGAGTTGATTCGGGAGGCAAGCGTATTGCGGAATAGTTTCCGGGCTAGTTTGAGGTAAGTAATGTCTTTAAATCCTGTCCTGAGGGTATGAAACCCCGGACTCTGCACCCTTCACGGGTTTTGAATCCAAAGATTGGAACTTTGGAAATATATTCCCTATTTAGGCAACTATTGAGTTGCGAAACCGATTTTTAAAGTATATGCTTAATAATATTGATATGATTTGGGTTGTAAGCCATGTTTGGGGCCTAGTGCTGATCTGTTTACCCCTTGGGGGCTGTTTTTACTATTTTCCTCACTTGTTATGTTATGATTTTCACTCAGTCTTTTCTTGATAATTGTTTTTACACTCAGAGTATTTTGATATTATTTATTGAAAATGAAACATTGTTTTTGGGTCGAGAACCCGGTATATTTATGGCCTGAAGGGCATGTTGAGAGTGTCTGACTGAGTGAGGTTGCGGGCCATTATTGTGAGGATTTTGTGATATGAGAAAGGCTGCGGGCCAATATTGTGTGTGATTTATGCCATGCTATGGCTTGTTATAGTGCTTGAGCTGTAGGAGCCCCTCCGGAGTCTGTACACACCCCCAGTGAGCGCACGTACCTAATGAGTGATGTTGCCCGCGGGGCTGATACTGAGTGATTGTGAGGTTTCTTGATGGGCTGATACTGAGTGATTGTGAGGTTGCCTGATTGGCTGATACTGAGTGATTGTGAGGTTGCCTGATGGGCTGATACTGAGTGATTGTGAGGTTGCCTGATGGGCTGATATTGAGTGACTGTGAGGTTGCCTGATGGGCTAATACTGTGATGACCCAAGGGGTCATTTTATGAATTTAGACTCCGTTCTAGACTTATTAGCTATTAAAAGATTAATTTTAACTAACTCTATTTGTGTGCGCAGTCCGGGCGTAAAACCGGAAAGTTTTTATGTTAAAATATAAGAAACAGTAATTTTTAGAATTACAAAATTTAGTTTTAGTTGACTTGAGTCAATATTTTGAGTAAACGGACTCAAATCTGTGTTCCGACCATCCCGGAAGGTCCGCAGTAAAATATGGGACCCGGGCGTATGTCCGGAAATGAATTCCGAGGTCCCAAGCCTTAGAAATTAATTTTTGAAAGAAATTGTTTTGCTGAAATATTTATGAAATAATGAAAAGAATTAATGTTTGAAGTCATTGGTATCGGGCCCGTATTTTGGTTCCGGAGGCCGGTACAGATTTGTTATGATATTCAGTCCTTGCCTGTGAAATTTGGTGAAATACGGAGTTCGTTTGACGTGATTCGGACATCCGGTTGAAAAGTTATGAACTATAAGTGTTCTTGAGGAAATAATGAGTTTTGAGGTTTAATTCGTTGTTTTGCATGTTATTTTCATGATTTGATCGAAGGAGCAAGTCCATATTATGCTTTTATACTTGCATGCATGTTTGATTTAGATCCCCGAGGGCTCAGGTGAGTTTCAAATAAGTTTGGGTTGTGTTGCGCTCGTTCTTTCTTATGCTTCGACGTCGTTTCTTCAAGCATAAATGATATCATATTGAACAAATGAGCTCCGATTTATGTTTTGAATGAAGTATTAGATCCGTATCATAATTATGGACCCGTAACAAAAGGAATCATCGAATTTGGACATCATATGAGGATTTTATGGCCATTTTACCAAGGTTGCCCAGATTGTTCAGGTTAATTACGAATTTGCCCCTAACGACGTATTAAAAACCTGCACTATTTGTAAATCTTAAAACCTACATATCCCCTTCATTATAAGGTCAAATGGAGTGATTCAAAAGCCTAAATTCATTAGAATTTTACAAGGAATCCATTGGGAACAATAAAATCGAGTTTAGGGATCGTATGGCATGAGAAACGAGGCAGAATAGCTGACAGAAAAATAAATACAAAACGGGTAGACTTCTTCTTCTTCAAATTTTCGAACCCCACAGCCCTAGGAACGAATTTATTCACCAAATATCATCCCCAAGTCATAGGTAATCAATTCTAAACTTTACTCCTTCAATTACCCATTATTGTTTATCACTTTTAAATCAAAAACTAAGAATTTTCATAGTAAAATTTGAGGGTTTGGGTAGAATTAGAGCATTTTATAAAAATCGAATCTTTACCTCGAATTGAGGTCGGATTTAGAAATTAATTGTATATTTGGGTTCGTGGGTGAATGGGTAAACGTAATTTGGTTTGAACCCCGAGTTTAGACCAAGCGGGCCCGAGGTCGGATTTTCACTTTTTCATGAAAAAACTTGGAAAAAATTATATTTTTCAATAAAGTTAGTTCATTTAGCATTAGTTAATGATATTAAGTTAATTTTGATTAGATTTGAGCAATTTAGAGGTAAATTCAAAAGGAAAAGCAATAATTGAGTTGTGAGTGGCCTGCGGAATTGAGTTAAGTGTTTGGCCTAACTTTAGCTTGAAGGAATAGAACTCCCCACTTGTTTGCTACGTGAATTGCATGAGTGTGGTGTATAGGTGTGGTGAAGACTATCTATGCACCACCCAAATCGTTTGTTAAACATGATCCCCTTTCCCCTTCCCTACTTATTTGATCATTGCTTTAACTGTTACATGTTCATTATTGTTTCTATGACTATTTGGCCTTGTTGAATTGTTGTTAGTTATCGTTGAGACTATTTGGAAAGAGTATTGGTTGTTTGAGCTGGTTCCCTTGTGATATAAACATGATTGAATGGTTTGGTATTGTCTTTATGAAATAAATATATATATTTTGATATTCGTGTTAGTTTCATGGTTGAGAGGTTATTGATGAGGTTATAAGAAAAATGCGGTTTATTATTTATAATTGTCGAGGTTCGCGTGTTTATTGAGTTTCATTGAGTTATTCCCAATTGTTGTTGTAAGTGTGTTAAAGATGTTGGTTGTTCTCTTGAGTTTATTATAGTATATAAAGACTGAGCTGGATTGACAGTGTTACGGTGTTTACTTATATTCTGGTTGGTTTTATTGTGAAATGTTATTGATTAAAGTTTACGAGCTATATGATCTTCTGTTTGAAATTGGGGAAATAATAGTATTGTGAGAGGTTTGGTCTGAATCGTGAAAGTTGAAATAAATAAATAAATATATATGACTGTGATAAGGGTGGACATGTAACGACCCGGTCTGTCGTTACGCGAAACCTACATTATAACTGTTGTTAGTGGCTTATTATATGTTGGTTATTCTATTATTAATGTGTTAGAGTTGATAGGCTTGAAATCGAA
>MDKH01182795.1:0-44299 GCA_005239495.1 Nicotiana undulata
AATGTCACTTTAATTGGAAAAACTCCCTTATTACCCATACGGGTAAAAAAGGAGGTGTGACAGGAATTCTTGGCATCCTTCTCTAGTGTTGGATGATTTATGTGAGTAGGAGACTCAGACGTCGGGGAGGGTGTATAGCTTTCTAGGTTATTAATGATTGGGTTTATGTTTTGTATGTGTGTCGATTGGGCTAGCGTATATTTATTATAGATTTGAAGAGGAAGGGATTGGTTAGTTTCTACGTGGGGAATTGCTCATGTCATTTGTTCATTGAATATAATGTGACGTGCCCTTTACCCAATAAGAGTTGGTGCATGGGAATTTTGATTAAGATTTGTCGTGCTTATATTAAAAAGGTTTTGATTAGTAAGGGTGTCAAAGGGATATGGGGGGTGGTCTCGTTAATATTAGAATTATTATTAAACGAGTGGAGGGATATAGGTTTAAGGGCGGTGGTGGTAATTATCGGGGAGGGTGGGGACGTATTAGGGCTAAGTGATGGGTCCCGTAGTATTTTGTTAGTAGGTTTTGGATTATTAGAATCTGAAGCGTTTGGGTTAATAGCGATTTTATCAAAAATTGCGTCCGTCTCTTTGAGAGGGAGGAAGTGGTTTTTGGTTTTAATGTTAATAACTGAATTTTCTTGATTACGGGGAGAGAACGGGGGATTAGAAGCATACTTATTTCTATAAGTAAATTTTTGAGTAGTGAGAAACTTACCAGATTTTGCTTCGTAAATTTTTACGTTAATACCTGGTTCGAGCTGGTTTTCCGGCCGGTTCTGCGGTTGTTTTGAGGCAATCTTTTTCTTACCCTTGTTGAAGGAGACCGTCCTCCACGTTTCTTCCAGTGGTTCTTTGCCTAGATCCTTGCTGGATTTTCAAGTTCCTGGTCATCCTTCGTTAGAGTGCTTTCCACTGGATGGCCCTGTTTTATTGGAACTGTTTTAACGAGTGTCCTATGTGGCCACAATTTTTGCGAAGCAAATTTCCCTTCTCATAATGGATGTACTGTTTGTGTGATCCAATGAATATAAAGGGGATCACTGGTTTATCTAATGGGAGTTCCACACAAAGGCGAGCATATCTGCCTCTTAGTGCTGTTGAAGTACAAGCATCAACTTTTAGTAGTCGACCTATTGTACTGCCCACTTTTTGCAAGATCATTCCATTGTAGAATTCAGTGAGAAGTTGGGGTAAGCGGACCCATATAGCTGTGAAAGTTTGTGTGGCTTGTGATGCCACAAAATTTGGGACCCAACGTTGAACGGATAGGAAATGTCCATAGATGAACCATGACCCTTTTTGTATGGAAATAGTCATATTTTCCTCCTTGTTGAATCTGACTATATAATAGTCTTCACCAAGATCTATTAGTGGGAAAGGTTCAGAAGGTTTCCATATTTCCAATAATTTCTTTTTTAGGATATCATGTGGAATTTTCCTTCCTTGTAATTTAATTATTACCGAGTGTCATTCAAGGATAGTAAATCCTTAGTTTATCTTCCGTGGTGATATCTCGAAAAAAAGTGAAATTATTGTTATGGCCAAACGAGCCCTAAATTGTATTATAGCAATTAAATCAAGGGTGAAATTAAAAAATAGCAGATTTATAAGTGGTAATTGAAAAATAATCATAGTTTCAAAAGTAATCGAAATTTAACCACTTTTTCAGTATAATATACTGGTCCAACATAATATGTTGGAAGTTCATATACAAATACTTTTTGTGTGTTGAAGTTAAAGCATAATATGCTAAAAGTTCATACACAGTACACTAATATCCAGTATATTATGCTGTAACTTTTCGTGTTGCAAAAAAATAGTTGTTATTGTTCAATGACTTTACAAACGCTGCTTATTTTTCAATTACGATAACTAGCTAGCCATCCTATTTTCACTTAAATCAATCCTTAAACCCAGTGTGAGAACAGCAGCCTGTTGAACATAAACTGTTGGGAGTAAATTCAAACCATTAACGAAAACTGCATTACTCTTTCTTTTCTACACAACTGTTACTAACATCAACAAAATTTCTTAAAGCCACTATACACACTCACAAGTCTAACTCATAACAACATAAAAATAATTCCAACTTGACATAGGATTAAATCCAAACCAATAATAGCTTTCTTTTTGTACTAATTAGACGAATATTAGCCTGAATTAAAGATGGTCTAAAAAAAAGCGATAGCTCAATGCACTAAACTCCAGTTATGCGCAAGGTCCGGACAAGGACACCTACTTCACGGATTACGCCAAGGCTCCCGTCAGAATTAAAGATGGACTAAGGAGTATAAAATGCAGGTCCACACTTGCATCTCCAGCCTTCAGGCTCATAATTAGTGTACTGAACTCCAACTCGACCTGTTGGGACTTGTATGGCTTCACAAGGCATACATCCATAGCATTTGTGTTCACAACTCGGCGGACTTGATCCTATCATACTCTTCTCTTCTTTACTCATATCACTATATTCCTCTCTTTCTTTCACTTCTCCTTCTCCTTTATTGCTCATGTTTCCCTTTAAAATAAAGTACAGGAAAAAACTTGTTTAGTACATTTCAATGCATTAATCAAGAATATAAGAGAAAAAGAGTCAAAGGATGTTAAAAGTTACCTCATTTGTACTCAGGTTGTTCTGCAAAGAATGGAGATTTGGTGCCAAAGGCCTGCTTCTAACGCAGATTAAACAAAGCGAAAACATAATTAAGACAAAACAGAAGAATTTACTCTTCATTTTCTATCCGCACACCAAGTGTTTGTATAAATGAGGCAGTGAAGGTCTGAAAGAGAAAGAGACAGAGGGAGCAGACAAAAACAGAGGATTAGAATAATTAGAGTTTGATCATTTGGTTCACTTCAAAATAAAGTCCAAATCATGATAGCTTTATAATAACAAGAAGAAAGTAAAAAAAGAGTAGAGACTCAAAATTCGAGCTCAAACTCCCATTTCCCAAAAAGCAATTCTTTCAAAGCTCCTTGGATTTTTCTATGGCTTCTCTCTGAAATTGTATTGGTAAAAACGAAATCTTTACTTCTCAAACAAGTGATTCTACTCTGGCAAAAAAAGCCTACAACTTTACAACTTTTTCTTTCATTTTTTTATTCTTAAATTAATACTACTGTAAACAGTTGTACTAGTCTTGTTTTGACAACTCAATTCACCATTTTTCCCCCTCATTTCTTTGTTCCTTTAGTTACACGTTGCTTCAAATCTTGAATGAAACTGGAATCAACCTTTTTAGGTTCTGAGTTAAACCTGAATATACAGCAGCCTATAAAAATTGACAGGTTATTTAACAGGAAAAATTGTGGGTGCCTAGACTGCAGAGCCTCCTATTCCTCCTTTTGGTCATATTCTGAAATTGGACAAGAAAGAAAATCTTTCTTTAAATTCTTTTCAGTTTTTAATTCATGAAATAACGTACACCGTATCTATGTCTGAGTCATACAGTACCAAAAAAGATTAAAAAAAATATATACTGGTAAATAGACAATAACAACAAATTCAAAGTAATCTTACGAGTGAGATTCGGGAAGATAGTATGTTTGCAGACCTTATTTCAACCTTGAACAGGTAGACCGGTTGTTTCCGTTAGACTATCAACACAAGAAAAGAATGAAAAAAAAAGCATTAGCAACATGCAGTAATAACACAAGATAGCAAGAAAGAGACAACATGTAGTCATAAATTTAAAAATAATAAAGTACAAGACTAATACTAAGGGATTGTTTGGTATAAGGTATAAGAAGGTATAGTGCTGGTATAAAAATTTAATATTATTTTAATACTTTGTTTGGCTAGAAAACCTGGTATAAGTTATTCCGTGATTAAAATTAGTACCGGGATAAGTTATACCTTGTAGAAGATGGGGTAATTAGTGTCGGGATAACTTATACCTTCTTCTTAGAAATTATGCAATTGTCATTTTTAATGCAACATACCAAACAGTGGATACAAATCAATATTAAGATAACTAATCCCAACATAACTATCCAAGTATAACTTATCCCGGCATAAGCCATATTCAAACCAAACGATCCCTAAGGGTGGTTTGGTATGAGGTATAAGAATGTATAGTGTTGGTATAAAATTTAATACCACCTTAATACTTTGTTTGGTTAGCAAACCGTATAAGTTATTTCGTGATTCAAATTAGTACCGGGATAACTTATACCTTGTAGAGGGTGGGGTAATTAGTGTTTGGAAACTTATACCTTTTTATTGGGAATTATGCAATTATCATTTTTAATACAACATATCAAACAGTGGATAAAAAGTAATACCAAGATAACTAATCTCAGCATAACTAATCACAACATTACTTATCTGAGCATAACTTATCCCGACATAAGTCATATTAAAACCAAATGACCCCTAATACTACTGACATGGACAAGGAAAATTCATGACTATTCACTAAACTTCAACCCTAATTCTCGACTTCCGCAATCTTAGCAAAAATAAAATGAATACTCTCTCCGGTCCATAATAAGTGACCAGTTTGTTTTTAGCACGCCCATTAAGAAAATTTTAAATTCTATATAAAAATATCTAGTATGACTAAATTGTCCTAATTAAATATTTAAATTGAGGAGTAAATTTTTTTTTTTAGAAATATGTGCATAAAGGGAATTTTATAAAAACAAATTGAATACTTTCTTGATTATATAAATGAATATTTATTTTGGACTAAAATAAAAAAGTTAATTGATCACTTAGTATGGATCGTGGAGTAATTAACTACTTTCACGAGCAGAGGAAGCACTGTAACCAAAAAAGCTTCTTCTCATAATCCAAAAAGAAGAGCTTGATTTTCTATTGGACCAAAGAAATGAACCCCTCCATTGACTTTTTAGCATTAGGCTAAAGTTTTAAGAAAAACTACTCCTATGTGAAGTAAGAACAGCTGATAGCAGCATCAGCATTGAATAATGAGTTATCCTTTTCAAATGAAAAGTGCAATAAATAAGGAAAGAAGAATGAAGAGCCAATAATTAAAGAAGCTTTTTATTTGTTCTTTTAACATTTGAGGTAAGAACTGTGAATTAAAAACCTGGGAAGCAAGCACATATAAAAGGAAAGCTGATAAGTACCATTCAATGCACTCTTTTTTAATTACTTTTTGCTATACTACTAGCTGATGAGTGGCAGTAAAATAGCATGTACAGACAAATTCAGGTAGTAGAGATATACTCCTAGGTATATTATTTTAGTACGTATAACTCTCACCGTCTTATATTATTATCTCTTCTGTTGAGCCGAGAGTCTTCCAGAAACAGTTTATCTATCTTTTCGGGGTAAAGATAAGGTCTGCGTACACTCTACTCTTCCCAAACCACACTATTGAAACTTTACTGGGTATGATGTTGTTGTTGTTATTGTGTTACTCCCTCCGTCTCACATTAACAGCCGTAGTTACCAAAAAATATTGTCATAAATTATTTGTCCCGCTTTGTTTGTTCATTGGATTGATGTCTGATAGCTTTTCCTTCTCCCCAACCGCTGTCATCAAGGGCGGATGCAATGTGGTAGATGCGGGTTCAATCAAACTCATAACTTTCGACACAAAGTAGAAATTTATGTGTAAAATTTATTAAATTTGTAAAAATAGTGTATATGAACCCATAACTTTAAAAATATAATGGGTTCAATGTTAAAAATCTTAAAAGTTGAACTCATAGATTTTAAATTCTGAATCCGCCGCTGAATATCATGTTCAAGACAAAATCGATTATATTTTTCCTGTTTTCTCCTTACAGTAATAATTATCCTAGAAGACTACAAACACCTTAATTTTGGATAATTTTATTCAAATACCAAGAAGTCAATCTTTTTATCTTAGACAGTTTAATCATATTTACACTAATGCAATCAATAATGTAAATACCGAAATTCTTTATAAAGTCTATTCAAACCAAAATTCCGTTAGAGTATATGATAACGAAAGAAAATTTTCAAACCACTCGCTTGAAAATATTTTGAAGGAAAGATAAATTCTTTTCATGCAATATCTGGTTGGAAGAGTTAATTTTACTGCTTTGTTAATTTTATCCTAGGTGTCTCTTCATATTTTCTATAAAGCAAACTAATTGCATTCACATTTAATAAAAATATGGATAATATCATTGACGGAGCTAACACATAAATTAAGAAATATTCAACAAAGAAAAACTAAATATTAAGATCGGAATAAGTGTAAAGTAGTTAAAATTTCATTCTGATTAATTTTTCTTAAGGGCGTGCTAAAATTTCATTTAAATTAATTTTTCTTAAGGGCGTGCACGAGAGAATGCTGACACATCATATGAGAAGGTGGGAGTAGTAATTTGGCCAGTGTGTTATTGCAGGAAATGGTTATTAGTGAAAATGAGGTATTTTGGCGGGGGTTAAAAGTATTCAATGAGACAAAGTCACAAAGGTTAGTTAAACAAAGTTTGTGTATATTTCAGAGTGCTGGTTTCGTTTTGGTTATGTTTTTAAAAAGTATATATTTTCTTTGACGTCAATCAGCGAATGATTTGATGATACGCTGTGGTCTCTGTCATTCACTTCTCTATTCAAGATTTTAGGTCTTCTCATATATTGGTCTTAAAATAATGCATAAAGGAGAAGAGATGCTATTTAACTTGTTACTCCCTCGTTTTGTTTCAATTTAGATGCGGTAGTTCTTTTATAGCTAGTCATCTCGTCCCACTCAAATTATGTCAAATTTATGGTTTTGATCTTTCTTTGTGCCTATTCTCACGTAGGAGTCGTTTGATAAGAGATATAAGAATAGTGTTGTATAGGGTATATTATCAATGTTGATTTTAGTAATGTTGATATTCGTTATGCTGCGATTATTTCTTATCCAGTGTTGGATTTGATATATTAAAGCATTACATAATTTCTTAAGAATTTAGTTGTTTACAAACATACCCTCCATATTCTTTAACGTTGTACACTTTGAAGGATTTGAGGGGCAATTACATCTTTAACCATGCTTATGCAAGTATTAAAAACATTTACATTACTAATACATGGTTTGTTATGTATTAGTTATACATAGGATAATACCAAATAAGATATATAACATATTAATTATACATACGGTGAAACAATATACCAAACAAGGGATAGAAACACACAAAGCTAATGTTTGCATTATTTTTTCTAATACCTACTACCAAATGACCCCTAACAGTAAAGGAATGTGCATTAAGCAACAAAACAATGATAGTAAGAGGACATGTTGCGTATAGTATAATTTTTTAAGAGCTTATATTATATACATCGACAATATAAAAAAAAAACATACCGTCAAGTCACTCTTTTTTATTTTCAAGGTCACAAATCTCTTATTTTAAGGGGACTTACTTGTAAATACCTATGTCTAAAAAATCTTATCATCTGATTTATGTATAAATCTTTTGTTTTTAATTTTTCAGGCAAACAGCTGGAGTAGCTCAGTTGGTTAGAGCGTGTGGCTGTTAACCACAAGGTCGAAGGTTCAACCCCTTCCTCTAGCGTACATTTCATTTATTTTCCTCTTTTTCGTCTCTTCCTCTTGCAGTAGTTGTTGGGCTGGACTTTAAAAGATTGGAGTGTTATCACTTATAGCCGCACTAGAAACTTTTTATATTTAGTGGCCGAAAAAGTATATGAACTTTATAATTTTTGTATATAACATACATAATGTATATACATACAACATATTATACAAATTTTATATATTTTTTGATTATTATTTTTACAGCGACTATACAATGTCATTTTGCCACAGGTATTGTATTCCATGTTTCTAGTATTGGATATTATTTCCCTCTTTTTTTGTGTGTGTGTTTTGTTTTTGCCCATCCTGAGCCGAGGGTTTATTGGAAACAACCTCTCTACCTGCATTATAGGGGTAACGTCTGCGTACAGACTACCCTCCCCAGACCTCACATGTTGGGATCAAACTGAGTTTGTTATTGTTATTGTTGTTGTATACAGTGTCATTTTCCTAGAAGATTCTGGGAAATAACCACAAGCAATGTGGGCCTCAGGTATATGTAGGCTTCAATTTCTTATGTTGAAATGGTCATGATAACTTGTACTAGTGGCAAACGATGGATTTTTATTTTATTTTTATTTTTGTGGCAAGCAATGGATGACGTAGTTTTATCACACTTTTAAATGACGATGATAATAATAACAACTTACTGGGACTTTTTGCGGCTCTTTTTAAATTAAGTAACTTTTATATAAATTAGACCAATAATAAGTTAAAAATGATTCCAAAATAGAGTCAAATGACTGAGTAGAACTGTAGAAGTGGTAGTAGTAAAGATAATGAAATTTAGGGGTATTAATTTTTTTTATCCCCGCAAAAAACTATTTACATATAGTAATCGAAAAATTATATAGAACTTGTATAATTTTTGTATATAACATGCATGCTCTATATATATATATATACAAATGGTAAAAGTCAATAAAGAACTTTATTTTTACAACAGCTATACAATATCATTTTTTCAAATTTAAATGGACGAGAACAAATGGTAAAAGTCAATGAAGGACTTACTAGCAAATTGGTGTAAGAAGAGCAAGCACATCGCAGAAATTCACATTTGCGTATTTCCTACTATATGCCAAAGAGACCATTTATGTCAAGAGATTTTTTCCTAATTATCGGTTTTCTAACAGTATTAATACATATATTTGATTAAAAAAAATCAAACGAATTGATATTGCATAATACCGCTTCGTTGAAAGTGCATCTGTCCCTGTACGTCACTCACCAAAAGAAGATCTTAAAAATTTGTAGAAAACCTACATTGAAACAAAAAAGAAAATGCAGTTCTTTATTCTATTATTCAAGCTTTTTTAACTATCTATTATTCGAAACTCACTTGATTTTTGTTATTCGAAACTCACTTGACTGTACTAATCCAAATTTGCGATGCGTAGAGCCCACTTAAAAGAGGAAAAGAAACAAAAATAGAAGTTTAGGGAATAGAAGAAAAGTTGGAAGAAATTAAAGTATAACATTCTTCCATTCATAGCAACCCAATGGAAGGATCAGAGTTATTCAAAGGTCAAGTTACAATAAGCTACAAAAATTGACCTTTAATTCTTCCAATTACAAGTCTCTCTCTTTGTTGTCCAAGTAGTATATAATAGTACATACTACATTGCATTGATAAGGTTTTTTAGTTGCACTATATGGTTTAAATAAGAAGAATATGCATATTGAACTAAGACAAAGGAAAATGGAAGCACAAGAACCAAATCACAAGCCCATTTCAGAAGAAGCTCTACTTATTCTTGAGGAATTACGGTTAATTCTAATCTCTATCAATATATATATATAATTTTATGCAGTTTTATAGTTACATACATGATGTATATAGTTTCGGTCGCAGGCTAAAAGTGATCAATGCCCAAAAAAAATTATGCAGGTGGAAGGAATTAGATTTTGCAAGTCTCAGACAAAGCTCTATATCTCTTTTTGACAATGGAAAGACAGAGACAACGGTTTCACGCTGGGCACGGGCAAAGACCATGGCTTCAAAGGTATTCTTTCACTTATTTGCAATGGAAAGAAGACTTAATTACCCACACCTACCTTATTGCGCCCCCCCCTCTCCATAGGGGGGATTTCAAATCGGCGTAATTCGCAACATATGATTGTGTTAAAATGAGTCAAATCAATAAACACTGGCTGAGCCGCTTGCCAGGAGTGTCACTTCGTCGGAAAATTACATTGTTTAGGTCAGTAATTTAAAAAAAAATATGTATATATACTATATATAATATAATGACACCCTTTAATTTTTTATAATTTTTTTTTTATATTTTGACTCTCCGGGCCCGCCACTGTCACTAAACGTGTTGAGTGGCAACTCTCCCAATATTTGATTAAGATAGTAGGTCAAGCCAATTAGACCAATTCAGACAAAAATAATTTAATTATCAAATAATCAAACCAACTGAAACTTTTTTCTATTTAAATAAAAATTGCAGTAAGAAAAAAAATTAATTACAAAAAACAACTGGTAATGTTTTAATAATAAGTTTATTATTATGCAGTTCAAACTAGTCCAAGTTTTATATGAACTAACTTGTGTTATGTCCAAAATGACCCGCCAATGCATATATTCCCAACTCAACCCTACTTAAATCTAGGCTATTGAGCGAGTAATATTTCCATAGGTTAAATTTGACACCCTAATTCATTTCCAAATATAATGCTAAATTCTGCTTTAATTACCTGGATTAAGATTATAATCTCGAAATAAAATTTGGGATTATATTTATCTCGTGTTTAGTTATGGGATAATAATTTTGTAGCAAAATGATGGTATTAACTAATCACATTGATGGGATAACAATCCCTAGATTATAATCCTAGAATTATAATTTCTAGCCCTCTTTGGAACCAAAATGACCCTTTTTACTTCTCATTTTGTAGGTTGGAAAAGGCTTGTTGAAGGATGAGAAAGCTCAAACATTATATATTAAGAACTGGTTAGAAGCTGTAAGTGAAGTTAATGAGTTCTTATTTTGAAATTCATCTCTTATAATAATTTTCTTGACAACATTTCTTTTTATGAAAATTAAATTCAGATTGATTCACGCCACCGCTATGGTCTCAACCTACATCGTTATTACGATGTATGGTACAATAGCGAAAGCTCGCAATCATTCTTTCACTGGTATAATATTGACATTACATATACAGTTAGATCTCTCTATAACAACTTTTATAAATTTTTTTCTTGCAATATTTTAAAAATACAGGCTAGATATCGGTGAAGGAAAAGAAGTTGATGTCGAGAAATGTTCAAGGAGTGATCTACAGTCCCAATGCATCACGTATCTGGGACCAGTAAGTCTTTATTGTCAATTAGCTAGTCTGATTATAATACTAAATCGGAGGTCGGAATTTAAAATTTATGGATTCTGAAATTGACATTAAATTCATAGCTTATTTTTACAATTACATTCGCAACTAAATATTTGTATATTATGAGTTTTCTTGTAAAAATATGAAGTCTAAGCAAAAGTTACTGGAATCATGGGAATTCTTAGCTAACATTCTAGTTCCGTGCGCTGAATAGGGGCAGAGGTGGTGCATTATCGACGGGTCCAATCGAACCTATAATTTTTTACGCGGAGTAGAAATTTATAATGTAAAAATTCATTAAAATTGCAAATATAGTAGATATGAACCCATAACTTTAAACATATAATGTGTTCAATGCTAAAAATTCAAAAGTTGAACACATAGCATTTAAATCTCGGATCTGCCTCAGACGCTAAACATGATTTCATTGAGTACTTAATTACATTACCACATGAAAAACACATACTATGCCTATTGCGGATACATTGGTCACAAAATTGTGATAAATTTATGATGGAATTCATCAATGTGGAAAAAAATTGTGACAAACAAAAGGATTCGTGAAAATTCCATGACAAATTGGCACAATTTTGTCACAAATTTGCGACCGAGCTATACATGTACTTTTCGGTTCACAATAAGTGACAAATTTACTTTTTTATTTTGGTCCAAAATAAGTGGCCATTTATATAATCAAGAAAGAATTCAATTTGTTTTTACAAAATAACCCTTATGTACATATCCTTAAAATATTTTCTTACTTCTCACATTAAATATTTTTTAAGGGTAGTTTAGTCATACTAGGTATTTTTGTATAATACTATTTGGTATTTTCTTAATGGGCATGCCAAAAGTAAATTGGTCACTTATTGTGGACCGGAGGGAGTATATATCTGTCATAAATTTGTGGACGGACTATGAGATTTTGTCACTAATTTATTACTTCCTCCGGTCTAAAATCAGTGATTTTTTTTATTTTCACACATATTAAGAAATTTACTTTTTAACATTAATTAGCAATTAAATTGACCATATTAACATTTACTATTTCTTCACATAAACACTCCTAACACATACTCCAAGGGCAATGTTGGAAAAAAATAATTAATTCATTCTTGAAATCTGAAAAAAATCACTTATTTTGGACCTAAAAAAAAAAACTAAAACATCACTTATGGTGGACGGGAGGGAGTAATAAGATATTTTCATTTTTAAAAACAAATTTTATCCTTGACAAATTTATCTGAACTCATCACGAATTTACACAGGAAATGCAAATTTTGTCACAAATTTTACTAGATTTATAAATTTTATTACTAATATTGTTGATTATAAAGTTAAGTTTGTTGTCTCTGAGCCGAGGGTCTCGCGGAAACAACCTATTTATCTCTCTGGGGTAACGGTAAGGTCTGCGTACACTCTACCCTCTTCAAAACCCACTGATGAGATTTTACTGGGTTATTGTTGTTGTATAAAGTTTTATTTGTGCATTTAAATATGCAGAAAGAGAGGGAAGCATATGAAGTAACTCTGGAAAGTGGAAAGCTAATTTACAAGAAAACTGGTTTTTCTGTAGACACTAATGTTGAGGGTACCCAATGGATTTTTGTACTCAGCACCATAAGAACGTTATACGTTGGACAAAAGGAAAAAGGCAAATTTCACCACTCAAGTTTTCTAGCTGGAGGTGCTTCTCTTGCATCTGGAAGATTGGTTGTCTCTAATGGTGAGCTCGAGGTACGTCGCGTAACGATTTAAATTTATTACTATCGATGTTGAGAAAGTAGTCATTAATGCTTGCATTAGGGTAGTCTATCTACGTACTTCACACCCCTAAGTGTGCGATCCTTTCCCGTACGTGAATGCAAGATATTTTATGCAGCGGACTCTATCTTTACTATCACTATTACAAGTCATATACGCTCTTTTGTAGAATACCAATCCATGTTTTGTTTTCAAAAGTTTGTTGTAATAAGTCTTTAATAGCTAAACTCGGTGCATGATCAATGAGTTAAATTTCTGATATACGCTTTAGAGCTTTTGGTATATTTCTTTTTTAAAATTATAACAACATAGGAAATATATACTATGTAAAGAAGAGCGAAGTTTCCAAAATGGTGTCAATTAAAAAAAGAGTAATCTTTATATAATTAGTTGGCCAGATTTACCATTTATTTTTTTGGACGGTATACATATATTATATACTCATTATATATATATATTAGCTATTTTTAATTTAAGTGGTTGGTTAGCCGTTTTTAGGTTAATTCTTAAAAGAATATTGTTGTGCTAGTTTTTGCAACATATATCATTTTGTTGTTTATTAGTCCTTTCTGCTTCTTGACAGGCTATTTGGTCATACAGTGGTCATTATAGGTCAACAGAAGAGCATTTTGAGGAATTAATAAGCTTTCTTAAGGAGCACCATGTTGACCTGAGTAATGTTAAGGTCAATAGTAATTGATATTCTGCTGAAACCTTAATTTTGTTTTAAATTAGTTAATCTGCATTATATAAATTAATTGAGGGATTAATTAACTGCAATCCTTTTTTGTCTTAATGTAGAAATACGCAATAGATGATGATATTCCTCCAGGGATCGCCACAGCCGACAAGCTAAATGTCTCGAGCTTTACAAATGAAACAAAAGATGATGGCACCAAAATTTTCACTAATGAAACCATTCCACGTGCTGCTTAGCCCAAGGATCAATTTAACAGAGCAGCTGCAAATAAAAAATGTTTTTGACTAGTCCAATTTAAAAAAATAAAAAATAAAAAGCATATAATAAAAATTAATATAGGTCAATAGTTACAAAGGCGACGTACATTTTGGAAATTCTGCAATGTTCGTTATTAGGCCGCCTTCTAGCTCCACCCCTAATTACGGAGATGCTGCAAAGAAAAATGCAAGCAACTTCGTGTAAACAATCATTTAGTAACTTTGATTGTCTAAGAAAATAAATATTTTGGTTTCCCTTTTTAATACAGTTGGAGTATTTTTGTTGTTTTATCACAAACATGTTTTGTTTTAAAAATAAAACAGAATAATCAAAACATAAAATAGCTCTCTCACAATAATCCAAACCTAAAATAAAAGCAAAAGAAGTAAAAAAATGTACAATAATTTAGTCCAAACGCCACCTTTACCTCTGTTTGCATATGTCTATGGAAATTTGAATCTAAGATGGAAATTCAAATCAATTTCACTTCAAACTTTATTTCGTGACATGAATTTTTGGATATACTCTTTGAAGTTCTATATTAAATGAAATGGTCAGATGTCACGAGAAAATAGAGCAAGATATAAAGAGGATTCAAAAGACATGTCTATTTTTGAAGTTATTGCCCGGTGGAGATGTCGTTTGGACATTTGTCATTAACTTTCATTACCTTGAAATCTCAATATTTCACACCACATTTTCTTACCTTCTTAAAAAATATTTTCATGCGCTATTTGGGTAATTCGAATTCGCATCGAAAAGTCGAACTTAATTAAATATTACCAATCTAAGGTTAATTCTATTCTCAATACTCGAATTCAATACCTATATTAAAAATAGAAGAATACTTATAGGAATGGCAATGGGGCGGGGCGAGGGCGGGACGGGTTTGGCAAAACTCACAAAAATTTTAATCCGTTCCGCTCCACATAGTTATTTTTTCAGTTTTCAACCCGTCCCGTCCCGCGCCCGCTTGAACCCGCCCCGCCCCGCTTCGCATAACTTTTTTTTCTTTGATTTATTTCAAAAACAGAATAATTTTTTCAATTATTTCTTCCGTAAGTAGTATTTTCAATAACATAATACTTCTCCATGCAAAAGACTATTTTAAATTTTTTGAGCAAGTAAATTTGTAAGACTATAAGTGGTGCTTGTGTAGCCACTAGCCACGTAGGTGTAGGGGACCCTACAATTGGAGGACGACAATTTAAGAGTTTGAAAAGAATTGGTTATAGTAGTAATTTGTCCAAAAACCTAAAGGAAATAAAAACTCTTACGAAAGGTCCTTTTAAAAAGTGGGATCCATTTATATTGAATTAAACTAGTTAGAGTAAATTATTTTATAAAATGAAGAGTTTAATAGAATCACATAAACATAACTGATCTTCTAAAATAAATAATTTACTATCATTTCCTATTACTAATACGATATCTTGACTTATGTATTCGTGCTAGTGAAGAAGAATGTGAAATTGTAGTTGAAATGATTGCTTTGTTTCAAAAAAGCTAAAATTCAAAGTTGCCCCGCATTGAACTTGCAACCCGCTTTAATTTTTTTTAATTCTTTAACCCGCCCCGCACCCGCATAAGAGTTAACCCGCCCCGCATCAAACGAAACTCGCCCCGCCCCAAACTCGCTTCGTCCCATTGCCATCCCTAAATACTTATAGTGATAACATTTCCTTACCTTATTTTATGCATCACGGGGTTGGCCAGACCCTAAAGCAAGTGAAGAACTTGCTTTGGGCGCCAAAAATTTAAGGGCCCCAAAATTATTATTTTTCTCTCTATATATTTATTGTATAGTATAGTATAGTATAATATAGTATAGTATAGTATAGTATAATTTATATAATTATTTCTTTTTGTTGATAAATTTATTTTTTTGTTTTCATATAATTAGTGTTTAATAACTTCAATCTTCCTCTAATTAATATAACCAAAATAGCTTCTGTCAATCTTATTTTACGTTTTTATAAAAAAAAAAATTCTTTATTCATTAGTTAGTCACATAACTATATCTAAAAATTTAACTTATCGTTTATTTTCCTCATATAAATTATAATCCTCTCGTCCCAATTTATAGGAAGGTGTTTGACTGGACACGAAGTTTATGTAATAAAGAAAGACTTTTAAAAATTGTACTAAAACAAACCATATGAACTTGTATGACTAGAAATCATCTTATTAAGGGTAAAAAAATAAAGTTAAATTATTACCAAATACAACAAAGGGACTGACTAAAAAAAGAGTGTCACATAAGTTGAAAGGGAGGAACTATGTTTTCCGGGTTCTCTCGTTTCAGTTATGATGCAATCAACGTTAAGTTCGTCTAAATTTTTTTACTTTATAAAATCAAGTTTTCATTTTTTTTCATTTCACATACTTGTCTAATTTTTCAAACAACGATGCTCACTATATATATATATATATATATATATATATATATATAAGGCATCTTATTAAGCCCTTGCTTTAGGTCTCGGATGCTATTGACATAAGAAAACATACAAAACTTTCATCATCACATTTTTTTTTAATTTAATTTTATAGTGTATAACTTATTGAGAAATACTTAATTTCTTAAATTTGATGTCCAATCTTTGTAAAAAATAAGCCGGCCAATCAAAATCGCGCACGTTGCCCCATGGAGGCAGAGGCGCGCGGGATTTCTTTGATTATTAATTGTACTTTACACGAAAATTTATACAAGGCATGTTTTAACTACCTTTTTTTCCGGAAATTCCTTTCACTTTCCCACTAATATTCGTCGTTTGTGTCAGCTTAAAGTAAGGGGGGAAGGAGAAATGTCAGCCTATTACGACGTCGTTCCACTTTCCAACTAACTATCCGTTACAACTTTCCTCTTTTTTCCTTTTCATTTTCGAATTTCAAAATTTAAAACCCAAGAACCCCTCCATATATCTGTAGTAATTAAAACTCCTCAATCCCTTCGAATTCTCAAATCCCAACGTTTCTCTTTAATTTTTCAGACAGCGTTTTCTTATACCCCTTTGTCCCTTTTTACTTCTCTGTCTGTTCTGTACTCCTTTTATTTCAAGGAGCACAAAAACATGGGTGGTTCAGGGAAATGGATCAAATCATTAATCAGCTCAAAAAAGAACCAATCCAACGATCCAGTAAGCTCGCATATCTGAGTTGAATATTTCTTTACTTTGTTTCTATGATTTTCTTGAGATTTTTTGTTAATTATAATTGTGTAGGAGAAGGGTGGTGTTAAGAGTAAAAAATGGAAGCTGTGGAGGAGTGCTTCTGGTGGAATAGCTATGTCGTCGTCGAAAGGTGTAAAAGGTGGTGGCCATTTGGGAGATTCAGAAGGGTCTGAGTCTTCGTTCATGTCTGACACTACTTTGGCTGCTGCTATGGCTACAGTAGTTAGAGCTCCACATAAAGATTTTATTGTTGTGAAAAAAGAATGGGCTGCTATTCGAATTCAGGCTGCGTTTCGGGGTTTTTTGGTAACTTTTATGTTCTCCCTTTTTTGCAATTTTTACTCCCCACAAATATTTGTTTGTTATTTAGATATGAAGATGAAAAGAAAATGATAATTTTTTTTCTTAAAAATGGGGGAAGGCAAAACATCATTTTGGAGAAAATGATGTTGAAACAGTATTAGGAAAAGTTGCATTTTAAATGGAACATATTTAGATGAGTGTATAATCATCAGGAACTAACTATCTCTTATACTTAGATATGAAAAAAAGGGGCAGCCCGGTGCACTACACTCCCGATATGCCCGTGGTCCGGGGAAGGGCCGGACCGCTCGGAACTATTGTACGCAGCCTTACGCTACATTTCTGCAAGAGGTTGTTTTCACGGCTCGAACCCATGATCTCCTTGTCACATGGCAATAACTTTACCACAGCTCGAACCCATGAACACTGATCACAAGGATCTATTATACTTAGAGATGAAAAGAAAATGAATTTCTTGCATTAAGTGTGGGGAAAGCACACCTTTGGAGAAAATGTTGCTGAAACTTAAAAACAGAATCAAGAAAAGTTGCAGTTCTAGAAACACATATAGATGAGTGTATAATTAGGAGGCAACTGTCTGATTGGATGTTGATCGACAAAAGCTTAGTCTTTGTTGAATGATAATATTCCCATTGATAAGACCAAAAATCTAGACCTAAAACGCGTTACAACGTTAAATCCTGATGGTTTTCATGCTCGTTCTGAGATGAGCTTAAATGGAGCGACATGATCAATGTTGATTCATACAACCAACTCCAAGTTGCTTGGAATTGAGGCGTAATTGCTGTTGTATTGTATTCTTGATCTCAATGTAGAGACATTCCCATGCTATATTCTTGTAATTTTTCCCTGCCACTTGATCTTTGGTGAATGGTTTATGCAGCTAATGAGTTTTTTTTTTGGTACTGATCGAAAGGCAAGGCGTGCATTAAGGGCATTGAAAGCAGTAGTTAGGCTACAAGCTATATTTCGTGGACGGCAGGTGAGAAAGCAAGCTGCTATGACCCTCAAGTGCATGCAGGCTCTCGTTCGAGTTCAGGCTCGAATGAGAGCCCAATGCACTCAAACATCTCATGAAGGAGATGCAATGAAAGGATCTCTTGCTGATAATTCTAGCCAAGCTGATCCAATTAAGCAAGCTGAGGTATTATTAGTTTCACAAATGAATTAGATTAAATTAGTGTTACATGAAAGTTTCTAACTTTGGCTTTCTCAGGGTCGATGGTGTGATAGCCCTGGCACAGTGAATGAAGTGAGGTCTAAGTTAAAAATGAGACAAGTCGGCGCAATAAAGAGAGAAAGGGCCATTGCATATGCACAACAGGTAATGTATTTGTTTTCTAAAACATCTTATATGACAGTTGTTTCTAATTAGATGTAATTGTTGTCTAACTTATCCATATCAGAAACTGAGAACAAATCCAAGCCCGAATTCAAGAGCAAGGAAAGTGGAAACTTCAAATAAGATTAAGCCTAACGGGGATTCAAATTGGTTAGAGCATTGGATGGCGAATAAGCCTTGGGAAAGTAGATTAGTTGACGAATTCCATACTGATGCATCGGGGATGACTCCAAGTTCTAGGAAGCATGAAGATTATGCTGTTGGATCAGAACGAAGTTCAGTGAATATTAGACGAAATAATGTTTCAACCAGGATATCTGCAAGAGGACCAATGAGTTGTCAAATTGTCAATTCATCTTCTGATCCTTATTCGGAGTATTATCCGTATGATGATAGTACGTCGTCTTATTCATCGTTGTCAACTTCCGAAGAAGGAAATAGCAAGAAGCCGAGTTACATGAATCTCACGGAGTCTATAAAGGCAAAGGTTAAGCAGAGAAACACCAATTATTTGTCTCAAAGTATGCAAAGGAATTCAACTGATAGCTTACAATTCAATAGGAAATCAAGCCCGCTTTCGAGGGTGATAGCGAGGAGAAGTGCTGATTGTGATCTTTATTCAGTTGACCTGTGTAAGGATCTCTATCCTCCCTCAAATGCATTCTGATAAACTAAATTAGAAGACGAGGGCTATCGATGTTATAGAAGGGAGTTTCGTTGATGAATATTCTTTGTTTACGCAACAACTTGTTGTCTTGATAGTGAAGTAGTTTATCAGTCTTAACTTAATCTATACACAGACGCATTAAGTGAGATTTTACTCTAGAAGTTTGAGTAACAATGTCAAGAGTGATTTTCATGTATTATACTGTGCGATATTGAATGGTTGTTTTGGACAGTCTATTTGTCTCTGGTGTGATGTGAATAACTGTGTAAAGGTATTCAACAGTTTAGTATCAAGCCATTAACATTCCTTAGCATGTCGAGTCTATTGTATCTCTATTTCGTACCAACTCTTCAGCATGTTGAGTATGTTCCAAGGTCACTCTTTAGCCTTTAGGACAACTTCAAAATCTCAATAAGCTACCCTCATGTCGTAACTATATAAAATCGGGCCCACCCGATTTTACTATTTGACAAAGAACGGGAGGTTGCATCGAAGGACTGCCTCGTAACGGAACATACTAAATCACGAGGACAAGGTACCGAGTTCATAATCGAGCTACCTATCGAGATCGAGGCTAGTAGAGATCGAAGCCAAATGAGACAAACATCGAGCAAGATCGAAGATAACACAATAACAGAAAGACGAGATATCCGTGACTAGTTAAGGATCATGGCGCAAATCTCGAAACGGATCAAATAAAAAATGGTTAATTAGCTAATCATGAGATTTCTTTCTGCAATCAGAGTTATACCATAAGTAGAATTCCTTTATTATATAAAAGGGGGTTGTAATCATTTGTAATACACATTGTTCACAGATATCAAAGCAATATAATTCTCTCTCTCGTTTACATTCTTGTTCATCAGCTTGTTACATTTTTAAACTGTTCTTGCACCAATCAGTTCGAGGGTACTCTAACTCGAGGGCTGGGTTCCATTCAAACACTGGTTTGCTTTACTTTACTGTTGGTTACTATTATTAATCTTCCTATTTATTAGTTGGTGTTAAGTAAAATCATGTATCCGTAAAATCACAATTTAATTGTTATCCAATTTTAAGGGTAAACGCCATGATCATGAACACTCGATGGACCACTGACGTCAACATCATCCAGTGATGGATCATGAACAACGAAATGTTGACATGTCGTAGACAGGGGTGGAGCTAGAGGGGTGCAAGGGGTTCTTAACCCCTTTGCCGTAGAATTAGACTGTATATACAAGGTCAAAATTCTTTGTTATGTATATATATAGTAGATGTTGAGTCCGCTTGACATAACCTAAGAGCTCATCGTGTGTTCAGCTCTTTATAATTTGAATCTTCTTAGTAAAATTTTTGGCTCCGCGATTGCTTGTAGGGCATGCAATTCTAATTGGAGAAGAAATGATAGATGAATCTCATATTGAAGGTTTCAAACCTCCTCCTCCCATATCTCTGCTTCAAATAGACTACTCGAGAGAAGGATATCGTTGGTGAGTCCATCTCAAAAGATAGACATTTGAGCGGTTTAGAAAGGAATCTTGATTTCGTTAAAAAATACTCTCTCCGTTTCAATTTACATGATCCTATTTGACTTGGCACGAAGTTTAATAAAAAAGAGAAAGACTTTTGAACTTATAGTGTAAATATTTTGTGTGGCTATAAATCATTGCATAAAAGTAAATTGTTTCCAAATAAGAAAATGAGTCTTTTTTTGTTGTACGGACTAAAAAAAAAATAGATCCACATAAATTGAAACGGACCGAGTAAATAAGTTTGACTATACTAAGATCTTGACCTTGAACCTTATGTTATGCATGTGGAGATTTGAAACTTATTGTTTCTGTTTAAAGATTCCGCTTGGGAAGGAAACAATTGATAATAAGTGCCAAAATAGTACTGCTCTTGGAATTCAACAAATCTACACTGACAGTTGTAAACAATAGGGATCTTTACGCAAATAGCCGGTCATATTTATTGTTTATTTTTCTAGCCACGTACATAGATTATGCATTGAATATACATAAATTATCTGAAGGCTATTTCTAGTTTAAGCAATTGAATGGACGGCTATTTGAGTTAATTCTTCTAAATAAATATAATAATATTTACATTTTCAGTGTAATATAATATGTTATAGCATAACTTGTATATTTTTCAAATTAGTATTTTGAAATAACCTTTTTTCTGCCACGAGGAGAAAGAAATAAGTCAGAAAGGGTTGTGGTACAATTCACTATACATTTCCTTGGACCATTTATTGGGGTGTGCATACAAAATGTCCCACATTGACGGTTGTAAAGAAGTGAAATATTAAGTGTTCGGGATATTATTGATAGTGCGAAATTATATATTTAGAGGAAATTGTACGAGCTCGGCCCAAAGCAGATTCTATCATATCAGTTAACTTTAAAAGTGTCTTTTGGTAGGTTTAGCACATTGGTATCAGTCGATGATTCAACGGAATAAGCATAAAGATGATATATAGAGTGATGGCGTGACACTCGATTTACTACCTTTACCGATAGCTTGGAGACCACATGCCAAGAAGAAGCTGGCCTATGAACTTTACTGACCATAAATACTCGAATAATGATGTGATTGGCGTATGGTAGCAATATGGATAAAAGAAAATAATTATCTACCCATATTATATAATAAAAAATAAGTTGGATAATAAACTTTCTAAAAATTGATTAAATAGGGATAGAAACCATATTTTCCACTAGAAAATGGATAACTAATGTTTTTAACTTTTCAATTTGTAAAACCTCAAATTAGGAGTTTATCAAGTTTCAAGAAGCCATGGATAACGCCCCGCCCATTTGCCACCCATAGAGTGGCACACAATGAATCTCCAAATAAGCTCACAACGTATCTTTGGACAAACTTATCTCACCAGCATCTTATTACGTTGGACAAAGTTAAGCACAGATACTTTTTAGGTTTAGTTTGATTTTTGATTTTTGATTTTGAATTTTAAAAATCGATCACATATGATTTGGTTTTGATTTTAATAAAAAAAATAATTGAAAAATCGAGCCAAATCGATTATAAAAGTAGCTATATAAATTTATTATTACACCTATATGTATGTATATTTTTATATAATGTTTCTAAAATTTTATGGTACATATTAATCATTTGTATTTTTAGACTAGTTCTTTGCTATTATAATTGTTTAATTCTTATTTTTAAATTCTAGTTTGATTAATAATTTTCTTTTACTAAGTACAAGAATTTATTTCATATTAAAAATAATTAATTTTTTGTTGAGTACTTAAATTACTCATCACTATTTGATTCAATTATCATCAATATATCTTTAAAATGCTATATTTTTCAAAGAGCAATTGATTTGATCGTGTTACGTTGAAAATGTAGTAATCGGAATATGTATTTAATAGTGTATGTCTCATATTTAAGAAAAAAATCGATAAATAACCGAATCGATAAAAAGCCGACTCAATTGAGTTGGTTTGGTTCTAATATTAAAAAACCGGAGTAACTTACTATTTAAGAAAAATCTGACCCAAACCAAACCACGAATACTAGTAAATCTAGAGGCGGTCCGTTCACTTAATGTCTAGTTAAACTGGAACACATTAAAATTGAAACAAAAATTAGAGAGAGTGAAAGTGACGAGTACCAAAAAGCTATGATTTTATAGAAAGAAGACAAGAATATTGATGGGAATTTCCTTCATGTTAATAAGTTGAGATAAGAACAAAATTGAAGCAAAAGGGGTGTCCCCTGTTGGCTCAACTAATAAAGCAAAACAACACCTTCTGCCATTAATTGTTGCATGTGCAAACTAGAATCTTGTTTGGTCCTTTTTTTTCTTTTTCTTCCATCTCAAGCAAAAAAAAACACTCTATCTTTTTGGTCCCAATTTTTTATTTTTTACTTTTGTTTTTAACCATCAACTGACTTTGAATGCTCATTTTCAACGACGGTTATTAGAATATCTGAAGCATTTAATGCGGGTTTCTGCTGGTCGATATATTCCAAAACTGCGTATGATCAAATGCCATTGACGAAACTGCTTCCTCCTTATAGAAATCTACTCATGTTAGGCCTCCCCCCCTTCCTCTCTTAGGGGGCATCCCATTGTAAAAAAGTGAAAAAAAAGGCTTTCTTATGCTTTTACTTTGTACTATTTTCATATTACCGTAGTTTACCATCTTGATAAAAACTTATCTGTATTGGTTGGAGCTGCTGCAACGTAGGGTTATCGAGTTTAACTGAATATAGTATTTTTGGTGCGAAATATAAATTTATATGTAAAGATTATTAAAATTTTAATAAATAGTACATATAAATTCATAACTCTAAGAATATACGTGTTCAATGCTAAAAACTTTATGTATTAAACTTCTAGAATTAAAATCCTTGATCCGCCTATGTGTACCGGGTGCTTACACTAAATTATACTAATCTATCTTGGTTAAGTAATAAATTAAGATGAGATGTATTAATTGACTATAGTTTACAACAATAACACTAACATACCAGTATAATCCCACAAATGGGATTTTGGGAGGGTAGTTTGTACGCAGACCTTACCCCTACTTTGTGAAGGTAGATAGACAATATTAACTACAATTTACTGGTCACGCCCGATTCTGCCTTATAAAAAGGATTAAGCGATCGCTGCAAATATAATCCGATCTACCAGTCCAGAGTCGAATCCCGCATAAAACTAAGGTTTAACCATAACTGTTCAATATCGCTAAGAAATACAAGTTCGGACAATTTTAATTATGAAGATTGTGATTTTCATTCTAAACTAATTAACTAACAAAACTAGAAAGTAGTAAATTAATAACTAACGAGAACGAGAATGAAAACAAGATTAAGGAGACGTTTGTTGGAATCCTTTCGACTATGTCTCCTATAATTTTTCCTAAGTATTCTATACTGATCGTGAGTACTTCAGGTGTCGTAATTCTCCACGGAGCAACTACAACAACTTACTAGACATATTCTCCCGAACCAGGCTAGATGACACTATCTTAGCGCTTACTATGACCACGCTAAGACTTTGTTATTCCTAAACCCACCTTTAAAACCGTCGTATTGATTCCTCACATATGTTAAGAGTGACGTTATTCGACAAACACCTAAATATGTATCATTTTCCAAGCAATACATAATAAATAGGTATAATCAATGGATGACCATTCAATCAACTGAAATATGCACTTAGTTGAATAAGTAGAGAAATCAAAGGGCTCAATTATATAAAACATAATAAGTATTTATCCTACAGAAGGTTCCACTCTAGATGAAGGGTTTAGTTACTCATAATATTATTCAAAAACACATAAACCGTTGTCAAACTAATATTCATAGAATAAAGATAGAAAAGTAGAGAAAAACTCTTCGATTCGTCTTGAGGAATGGACTTGAGGTTCTTCCAAGCTCAAATTTGCTTGAACAATGGTGTTCTTTGACTTCTCAGGTCAAGAATGCGACTGAAATAAGGGTTAGAAGCTTTTATATCACGTCTGAGAGCGAAATGACTAAGTTTCCCCTCAAGGTAAAACACATGTGAATTTGTACTGGTTCTATAGTTGTGCTTTCGCACAGGATCTGGTTGAAATTCCAGATTTTGCTGTGCTTTCTTGTGCTATGGGAAGTTACTTCACTGCCTAGGTCACGATTTTCCTTTTATTTCTTTAGAAATTGTTTTTTTGCTTTATTATTGCTCAAATCACCTCTATTTTTCACTCTTGACTTTTACATAACAAACTTTAACCATTATGCTCAATTAGTCATATTTCAACCTTCAAAACACCTAAAAACACACCAAAGTAAGTAAAACATATCGGATTACATGTCAATCTAGCATATTATCATTTACTCGCAACTATATTTGTGAAAAGCAAGTCCTGTTTTTCTTTAAGTTTTTTTTTAATAAGCTAAACACCCAGGTTCTTATCCCCTGGGGTGTTGGGGGGTTTGGAAAGACCTCTGCCATGTCTATATCGACAAAAAGAAGGTTACGTACAATGGAGGGGCACATAGACCTTACCTCCTACAAAGAAAGATATGAAAGGCAAGGTAATGAAATTATATCCTACCTTTCATATCCGCAAAAGAATATACATCAACTTACAAAATATTTGGCCTTATCATACTTAATTCTAAAGCTAGGTAATTGCCATTTATCAAGCTGAAACGGACCTTTTGCATTTCTTGGGAGTTGCTGTAACCTGTAGTAGTAGCCACTGCTCCCATATTTAGCTGCGTTTTTTGCTAAAGTATCCGCCACTTGGTTCACTTCTCTGATGCAATGATGAATATTAATTTCAGCGTTGTTCATGATCCTGGTTATTTCATCAATCAGGCCTTTCAAGTGAAGGTTATCAGTGTATCGGGCATTGAGCATATTGGCCACTATTTGCGAGTCAGTCTCCAGATAGAAGTCATTATACCCTTGTTGAATACACCATTGAATTCCTACTTTGGCAGCCATTGCTTCCGTGCTATTGTTGGAGTTGCTTTGGACTGGTAGGGAGAAAGCCATAATTAGATCCCCTTCTTCATTTCTAGCAATACCACCTATTCCAGCGCTTCCCGTTTCTTTTAAGTAACTTCTATCTGTATTGATTTTAATCCTTCCATTGGGTGGTTTTTGCCAAGTAACTTGGTGTACTATCAGAGTCAGATTCCACCTTTCTACTTTCTCACAGAAAATTGGCCATGAGTCTATCATTTTGCATCTAGGGAAGGCCATAGACAATGCTGCTTGGACAGTCCACTTAACTTGGCACTCCATTTTCCTCGGTTGAAACTTCCTTTGATATCCATATCTACATGATGTCCAGTTTCTCCAGATTTCCCAATTGATTGCTAGTGGAACTGCACGAAGAATGAAACTGTGTATTTTGTTCTTTGGTTTCTCGTCCCACCAATTTTAGAGGACTCTCTTAACTGACCAGTTTTCATGTTTGATCCCCATAGGAGCTCCAAGTAGTTCCATAGAAATTTGGCCGTGCCCCCCTCAATGAAGACATGTTGAATGGTGTCCTCTTTGGGACTTTGACAGCACCTGCATCGAGAAACAATTTGGTTACCAAATTTGGTAATAATTTGATCGAAAGTAAGCTTACCTAAGTATAGTCTCCATGATAGAAAAGATATTTTAAAAGGAATGTTGTTGAGCCATATCCGGTTTAGAGCTTCATTCTTCTGCTTTCTACTTCTAATCTTCTGCCAGGAACTCTTGTTAGTGTAGTGTCCAGTTGATTCTGCGTCCCAAATGGCGTAGTCATAGGATCTCCCAGGGCAATGTCTTTAATTTGAGCAGTTGTGTGGTCGCCAAGAATATTAGTCAACTTTGTCATATCTCATCTCTCATCTGTTATGAATTCCCCGACTGTGGTGTTCTTACTAGTTCTTCTGTTAGGAAAATGATCTGCTAAGACACCTATTCCCGACCAATTATCCCACCAAAAGCTACATGCTCCTTTGTTGATTTTCCAGTGAATACTGCTCTCTGCTTTGTTCCTTATTTGAGTCATATGTTTCCTTGTATGTGAGTTCCCCTATGTCCATTTCTTAGACATCGGGTGTGATCTGATGCAGTATTTTAAGGTAGGACGCCCATAGTGAGACCACAGTTCTAAATCTCCACCATCTTTTCATGGCGAGAGTGTCGCTGATGTCTTCCATGGACCTCACACCAATTCCTCCTTCATCCTTTGGAAAGCAAAGATTCCTCCATGAGCTCCAATGATATTTCTTCTTGTCATCTGCAGAACCCCAGAAAAAGTTAGCAAATGATCTTTCAATTAGTTTTAAAATGCCCTTTGGGAGGCTCATAACAGATAGGGTATATATCGGCAGGGATTGGAGAACACTTTTAATGAGGACAATACCTTCCCCACAAGTCAACATCCTGCCTTTCCACCCATTCAATCTCTTTGTGATTTTGTCTACCATTGGATCGAAGTAGGAAGTTTCTTTCTCCCCACATATAATGGGCAACCCAGGTAATTGAAGGGGAATTTTTTATGCATAAATCCAGTGGCTTCCTCATTCTATTGATTCTGTGGGCTCTTGCTTTGGGATCAGTGAAGAAAAAACTTTTCTCTTTGTTGACTTTTTTCCTAGAGGACTTCTCATATTTGCTTATCTGTTTCATGATCAGTCTTATTGACTTATTGTTACCCCCACTGAAAATTACAACATCATCCGCATAGGTCAAGGGATTGATTTTGGGGCCTCTTTGATTCATGTGGAAAGGAGTGAAGTCAGGATTGGAAGTAAGATTGTTGAGGGATCTGGTGAGGACCTCTGCCGCAATGATAAACAAAGATAGAGATAGAGGGTGGTCTCCCTGTTTTAGGCCTTGAGAGGAGGTAAAGAATCCCCTATTAGAGCCATTGATCACTATTGAGTACCAAACATCCGATATTAACTTCCATATGATATCTATCCATTCTTCCGCAAAACCAAACTTTCTCAAAATTGAGGTTAAGAAAGCCCAAGATAACCTGTCATAATCTTTAGCCATGTATAGCTTCATGACAATATTGCCTCCCCTGTTATCTTTGCCGATGTCTTGGACAATTTCGTGAGCGAGCATAATATTTTCTGTAATGAGCCTGCCTTTAATGAAACCGCTTTGATTGCTAGAGATTATCCTTGGGAGGAAGATATTGAGTCTTGCTGCTAACACCTTAGAAATAATCTTGGTTGTGAAATTGGTCAGACTAATGGGCCTTAGTTCACAGAAGTTGGTTGGAGACTCGACTTTTGGTATTAAAACCAGACAAGAATGAGAGTAGAACTTTGTAAGGTTTTTGCCATTGAAAAATTCCTGAACAAAGGCAAAGATATATTCTTTGAGAATTTCCCAACAACTTTGAAAGAAAACACCATTGAAGCCATCCGGCCCTGCTGCGCTATTAGGATTCAAATTGAAAACAACCTCTTTAATTTCATTCATTGAAGGGATAGCAATCAAAGTATCATTCTCATCCGTTGAGATGCTATTGGGAATGAATTCTAGGATTTGCTCATTCATTACTGGATTTTTCATGTTAAACAGACCCTCAAAATGTTTAATGGCAGCCCTTGCTATATTGTCATTTCCTTTGACCCATGAAGGTGCAATATTCTTCTTTTATCTCTAAGCACACTGTGAAAATATTTAGTGTTGTAGTCTCCTTCGTGGAACCAACTTATCTGGGATTTTTGCCTTGCTATGCTTTCCTGAATTCCAAGCCATTTAATATATTCCGCATGTGCTTTATTCAATTCTTCCCTGCTGTCTTCTGTGTTAATATGAAGATCTAACTCTTCCAGTTGTTGCACTTAGTTTCCCAAATGTTGAACTGGTCATAGATGTTACCCAAGCTATCCCTGGACCACTGACCAAGTTTTCTACCCAGTGTTTGCAACTTGCATTTTAGTTTCCACAAAGCATTGCCGGCAACCTGAATGTTTCAACTATTTTGGACTACCTTTAAGAAATCTGGTTGGTGCACCCAGAGATTAAGAAATCTAAAATATTTGATTGCTTTGCTCATTGTGACACTTCATAAAGAGAGGTCTATGGTCCGAGCCAGTTCTTGCTATGCCTTATGTAATTACTTTGAAACTTATTCATCCATTCTTCATTAACAAGTATTCTATCGAGCCTTTTCCAAATTCTTTTACTTGGTCTTCGATTATTACACCAAGTGAACCTAGGCCCAACATAGCCTAAGTCCACAAGGCCGCAATATCCATGAAATCAATGCTTCTATAGTGGCGATGAGGTCTGCCCCCCTAATTTTTTTCAATATCCATAATTACGTTGAAGTCTTCTCCAACATGATCCTATAATGTCATTGTAAATGTTTTCAAGGTTAGCCCATAGCTCTTTTCTTTCTCTGGCAGTGCACTTAGCATACACTATCGTAACTTAAAGGTAACTCCCATCATAGTCTTTAATGCGTATAGTGATCTGTTGATCCTTATTAGCAGTTATGTCTGCCTGTCAATTCCAAAAATACCATATTTGTCCGTTGGTATTTTCAAGGCAGTGTTGGAAGCCCAAATTTGTTTTGTAACCCTCAATATTTCCACTATCTATGAAAGGTTCAAAGATAGCAACAAAGTCATTTTTGTTGATGTTCATCAATTTTTTTAATCTAGCTTTTTTAGACCTTACCCCTCTTATATTCCAGAAAGTAGCGCTGATCATGGGTATAACTAGAGGTTAGAGGTTTTTAATTTAGCTCCCTTACTTTGTGGGATATGAATGTTCTTCTCTTTTATTCTTTTGCCTCTTTCTTTTTGTCTGTTTCTACCTCTACCTCTAGGAGACCAATTACCATTGCCGTTCTCCTCGTCATTCCATCTACACCCCGAGATTTCAATATCTCCTTTTCCTTCATCATTTTTGGAGTCTGTATGACCTGTGTCGAGCAACTATGTGTCTTTGATCTCCTCCAGGTTTATTTGTTTGTCACTACTACCAGTTTTGCTACAACATAATTCCACAAACAATTGGATTGGCGGCGCATTTTTGTGTTTTGAGTCCACACTGCTTGTTTGAAAATTTTCCAATTTATGATCCTTCTGCCCTGTTACAGCAGTCCCCCTTCCTCTTCTTCCGGTTCTCTTCTGTCGTACATCTCATCTTGTGTGCTCTATAGGTATTCTTTTCCAGAATGCACACTTTTTTCTTTGGTTTTTTCAGCATCACCTCTGATTTTGTTTCCATTATTGCTCTCCGCAATGTCATGTGAGGTAGTTGCGGGCATTATCTTGTTCGACTGTCTATTGTATGCATCTCCTACTGAGTTGGTCGATTTATTCCCTTTTTGTATTATTACTTTAGTATTATCTATTCCACCCACATGGGTATTCACTTTCGCTTGATCTTTTTTATTTTGCCCGTCATAGTTCAATTCTGTGAGTTCTTTAAGAAATTCTTCAACTACTATATCCGGGGGTATTTGTATTTTATTTTTCTTGTTCATGTTGCTCATCTTCTTGTTCTTTTTTTGTACAGCAACAGGCTTGAAAAGAACTATACTTTTTCTTTGTGGCATTCTTTTTTCTTTTTTCTTCTTTTTTATGGTCTCTTCCTTGTTGGTTGAGGCATCCATTGTTTTTTCTTCTTGAGCAGAATTCTGCCCCCTTTCAGTAGAAACCTTGGCTCTCTCTTCCTCCTTTTTTTTCTTTTTTTTTTTCTGTTTCTCTTGGTGTTGGGAACTTTTCATTGATTCCTATCATTGGCTTCCTTGCTATTTTGCCCAAAGCTAACACATTTATTAGTAACCTCGGCTTCTCCTTTTTCATTGTTCTGAAATTCCATTTGTTTGGTATGATTCCCATTTGTTTCATTAAGTTCTGGATCATTTTGGTTACTTGCATCTCCGTGCTGTTTTTCGTTTTTGGCACCCTTCCCTTCTGATTCCTTATTCTTGTTTTCCTTCTCCTTCTACCTTTCCTTCTCTAAAACTCTGCATTGAATGATTCAGTGGCCCAAAATTCTACAATGTTTGCAATATTTGGGGATTCCCTCATATTCCAACTTTTGAGTGAATCCCTTAAGAGGATTGGATTCACCCTCCTGTCCAACCCACACAGATTGAAGGCGCGACTTTGTTAAATCCACCTCCACTCTAACCTTAGCCATCCCTGGTCTGGTGCCATAATCACTGGCGAAATCCATAGATAAGGGGACGTCAACTGGGCTCAGAATTTTTTTGATAAAGTACAACGTATGGTAGTGAAAGGGGAGGCCCGACAAAAGAACCCAAACTGGAACAACTAGAGAGTCTTCCTCCGGTCTAAAATCTGGAGTCCATTTTTGTAACCACATGACCATTCCATCAATTTCAATTGATCGTTTGTACCACACCGTCTTGCAATCTTCATCATTAGTAACGTCAATAAAAACCGTTCGAAAATCATATGCCCCAATTCTAGCCTCCCCTTTTAGGGATATTGTCTCTGCAAACACAGACCTAATTCTTTCAATTCTTGGGCGATTTCGCAGAAATTTGCATTCCTCAAACATCACGCCATAGTAATCAACGAATCTGAAAATGATTGTCGGCATTCTGTTATGGGTAGTGATCCTTGCTTTGACATTCGGATCCCCCAATCTTTTTTTTTGGACTTTGTTGGGGCTGCTGTTGCTGTCACATAGTTGACCTTCTGAGGACAATCTTTCTCCAAGTTGGTCGCCGTTGTTATAGGGGCGATTGGCATAACTTGACGCGCCGGTTGAGTGCCCGCCGGCGTGCCCATGGGACGGTGCGTGGCACCACTCTCCCCAGGTAGGGGAAACAAGATTACCGTGGGGGAACTATTCGTTAATTGTACTGAGAGGTTTTTCCTAGAGAGAGAATTTTTTTTGAAGGTATATATGCCTTGAAGTTTTTCTTTAAGTTTCGAACCTACTAGTCTAACTAATATGGATTTGCTATAAAAATTGCATTAGGGTTTTGGCCTTACTATAGAAAAAAATTTATTTTCAAGGTTTGAATTCAGACCTTTATTTAAAGAGTAAAGGTCTAAATGAGCAATTAGCATTCCACCACGTCGTTTAGCGGTAAATTAAGCAATTCTTCTAAAGGAGATTCCTTAAAGATCTCTTTTGTGTGGGAGACGATTAACGATATTACTAGACTGTAGGCATTAGTGATAAAATTTATTAAGATTCGCACCTCATACTGTGAATGTGTTGAGGAAATGATTATATTGACCAGTGCGGTTTAAATAGAAAAAAATAATCCTATAAATATCCATAGTTATGAGATTGCAGCTAGTGTCAATAAATTTATCGATTACCTCTCTTATGAACAAAAGGAAAAGTGCTAATTATAAAAGTTAGAACTCTCATCTTTTGTTAGAAAATTGAATTTGACAATGAAAGTTACATTCGGTATTTTCCTTTTACTTTGATGCAAATTTTAGGAATTTCTCATTCGCTATCACATTGTTCGAAAGAAGGTTTGATTACGATATGTTATCATATGTCCGATTAAGAGAATATACATACGATTAAGCAATAGACATGAAATTACCTAAAATCTAACACTTGTTTATTAAGAGGAATCTAGTTTGGTTATGAATTGGACAATTTTTAAAAAATATTTCTTAATTGCTAATAACACATAAAGTTCTACATATATTTAGCAATTAGCAAAAAATTTAGAAAAGCATTGAATGAGCACCCATAACTAACTCACCACTGATCCTAACGAGCATGTCACTTCTTATACATGCACAATAAAAGGGGACGATTTAGAAGATGACGAGATTGAGTCCGTTCTACTGAAAAAGTTTGGGAAAACTTTATCGAAGGGGGCAATGATATGGTACCACAATTTGCCGCCCAATTCCATTGATTCCTTCGCCATGCTTGCAGATTCCTTCGTCAAAGCACACATCGGAGCAATAAAGGTCGCGACTAGGAAGTCGGACCTCTTCAAAGTGAAACAGAAGGGCAACGAAATATTTAGGGAATTTGTATCTCGGTTCCAGATGGAACGCATGGACCTACCCTCGATCACAAATAATTGGGCTGTCCAAGCCTTTACTTAAGGTTTGAACATATGAAGTTCGGTAGCCTCACGACATCTAAAGCAGAATTTAATTGAGTATCCAGTTGTGACTTGGGCCGATGTGCATAATTGGTCCCAGTCAAAAATCAGGGTCGAGGATGATCAATTAGGAACTCCTTCCGTCTCCGTTTATCCAAACAGGCCCGTCGACAGAATTCAAAGGGACATCGACAGAGAAACCTGATCGAACAGAGATCGGTATCGGAGATCGTAGGAACAACGGCCCTGTACACAATCCCGTTCGAAGTGATCGAAGGAACGATAGAGGACAGATCTCCTGAGGGCTCATGAGTAAACGTGGTTTCAATAAACATGTCGAGCCCACAGAAGCACCACGACTATCAGAATACAACTTCAGCGATGCATCAGCTATTGTATCGTCCATTGGGCGGATCAATGATACCAGATGGCCTCGACCTCTGCAGAACGATCCGACCCAGAGGAACACAAATTAGATATGCAAATACCATGGTACCCATGGTCACAGAACGGAAGAGTGCAGACATCTAAGGGAGGAGGTAGCCCACTTGTTGAATGAGGGCCACCTTCGAGAATTTTTGAGCGACCCAGCCAACCGCTTCAGAGACAAGGATGCAAATAGTAAGAGAACAGGAAGAACCACAATACGTGATTCACATGATCGTTTGTGGGGTTTATGTTCCGTAGGGACCCGTGTTCAAGCGCACCAAGGTGTCGATCACCATAGAAAAGCGAACTCGAGAATATGTACCAGAAGGGACCTTGTCTTTTAATGACGAGGAAACATAAGGGATATCACAAACCCACAACGATGCACTAGTAATATCTATTCTTATGAATAAAATTCAGGTTAAACGTGTTTTGATTGATCCAGGAAGCTCGACCAACATTATTCGATCGAGGGTTGTGGAGTAACTCGGCTTACAGGATCAGATTGTGCCCGCAGCTCAGGTTCTTAATGGCTTTAACATGGCAAGAGAAACTACCCAAGGTGAAATAATCTTGCTAGTAAACGTAGCCGGGACCGTTCAAGAGTAATTAAGGTATGTTAAGGCTAATCCTTCTTTCTTTTGGCATGATCCAAGAAATGATACGTAAACATAATGCTATTCCATAAGTGGTTCTACTCTTAGTAGATAAGGATGTCTATGTTATTAATTCCGGTAAAGTGATATTCAAGCATGTCTAAGTATGTATCTAAGTCCTTATTGAGGTATATGATAGAGATGTTAAGGTTTATAATATAGTGATACACACATCTTCATGCATATTCATTTACCACCGAGCTACGGCCGGTTGGGCAGTTACATATTTACCACCGTGCTATGGCCGATTGGGCAGTCATGCATCTTCATTTACCACCGAGCTATGGCCGGTCGGGCAGTCATGCATTTACCACCGAGCTACGGCCGATCGGACAGTTACCACTAGTTGGGCAGTTATGTATCATTATTTACCATCAGTAAGGCAATCACGTATATATATTTACCACCGAGCTACAACCGGTCAGGAAGTCATGCATTTACTACCCTGCATTCATAACATGAGGGCAGTCCCTTCAACCATTCACCAAGTTCTGAAATTCCCAACACTAGAGGGAGTAAAAATGGTGTATGGGGAACACCATGCCGCCAAAGAGATGTTCGCGGTCGATGAACTAATACCAGTACAGGCACTTTCACCAACAAAAGGATGGGAGTCAAAAGGAAAGCATGAGGACAATTGGAAACCACAACCACCAGCCTTGACTCAGTCGGGGGAGCATGGAGCAGACGAGGACGATGACTACTTGATAAGTGCATTTTATATGATATTATCCACATAATTTTTCTCATAAAAACATATAGATTATCATGTTTCCTCCATATTTTTATACTTTATTTTGAAGGAATACTTATAGAAGAATTGTCGTGTGCAACAAAAAAAAATCAAATATTCAAGAAAGATACAACAAAGAAGTGTGAAATCGAGCTATGATTCATTATTGCCGTGACAATACACCAAGTTTAGATTTGCCATGATGAAATCGACGAAATCTAAACCTAAACTTACGGATTCTCATATCTGCAAATGTGAAATCTAGATTTTCCATGAAGAAATCGATGAAATCTAAACTTAAAATTACGAATTCTCTGCAAATGTGAAATCCATATTTTCCATGATGAAATCTAGAACCAAATCGAGATGTCATCATGAAATTTTCTTATATAAGAAGACGTTGCTGATCAGAGGAGGAGAAGAGAGAGCGGAGAGAAAGCTTAGAGCTAGAAGTCTGAATCCAAATTCTTAATAAGCTTCTCTATTTTATTTCTTTCACCAATATCGAATTATCTTTTCTTTTAAATCACAATAGTGATTTAGTTGTTGTTTCTAAATAAATTTCAGTGTAGAAAATTACTCTAGTTCCTGCTTTTAGTTAAATAGGGGGGATTATTCTTCTCGAATATTTCTTTCTATTTTCTTATTTAATGGATAAAAATATTTCCATTGTTAGTACTAATTCCAGTATGAAGTAACTTTTCTTGTGTTGGGAGAAAGATGGATCTTAATATTTCTAAGTAGTAGATATTATTCCTCACATTCACATGCTTGAGCTAAAATTTATTTAATTTTTATCTGCTTTTACAGTTAGACGTTATTTAATTTATTAACATCTATCTATCTTGTACTACATATTAACTGTTTATTAATTCTGTAACCGAAAGAGGCGGAAGAAATAATATAGTTAAGTGTAGTATTGATATATGTTAATATTTATTCAGTAACATCTATCTCTTTTATGTTATAACTAATTTTACATTTATTTGTAATCGAGAGAGGCGAATAGTGTAATAATCAGTTATAACAAGTAGGGTAACCGAAAGGGACTTACTAATAAGAGCATGTTTTAGTTCAATCATATATTTCTGGTTCTTTAGTATTACTATGTTGAAAATTAATTTGTATAACCGAGAGGAGTGCAATTAATTATTCAACTTGAGTAATAATATATATTGTAATCGTGAGAGGCATTTATACATTTTTGAGAAATAGAAATTGAGGAATAATAATTCTACTATATAATAAAAATGTTAAGTGAAGTCAAGATCCCAACACCTTTTAATTTCGTGAAAAACAAAATATTTTTTATTGCTCTATTCATGCATTTTTGGTTAGTTAACTTACAACTCAACTCTTTCTGATTTTCTCAAATAGTAATTAAAACAAGAAACTTATGTAGAATAGATAAACCAATCTCTGTGGGTTCGACATCTTTCTATACTATTATTTGGCAGAGTACGAGTCAGAATTTTATATACGCCATACGCTCGTCAAATATTTTGGCGCCGTTGCCTGGGATTGGCTAAAGTCTACTACGGATTAATTGTTTTACTACTAATTTGAGATTTTTTTTATTGTCTAATTATTTTAACTTTTCTGCAGAAATTTTAGAAAGTGTATGACTCGTTCCTCTTCTAGAGAACTAGTCAAATACGATCCTGAAATTGAAAAATCCTTGCGGTTGTTGCGAAAAGAACAAACCTCACGATCTCAAAATTTCACATCAGAGGAAATGGAGAACGAAGAACTCAATAACCAACTTCCACCACATCAAGTAGAAGAACAATTTGATGAGGTGGCACCACGGCGTGATAGAATACTTAGTGATTATGCAAGGCAAGATCATTTTGAAGGAGAATCAAGTGTGAGGAGACCACCAATTGCAGCAAACAACTTTGAAATCCGCACAGGCTTGATTCAAACCATTCAATAGTCATGTCAGTTTACTGGTGATGCGAATGAAAATCCTCACACCCATTTAATTGATTTTCTTGAATTAGTTGAAACTTGCAGGTATAATGGAATCACAACAGATGCTATCAGGTTGCGACGTTTTCCTTTTTCATTAAAAGGTGAAGACAAAACATGGTTGCGAAGTCTACCAAGAGGTTACATTACAACATGGGACCAAATGACCCAAAAATTTCTTAATAAATATTTTTCACCTGCAAAAATAATTAAAATGAATCAAGAAATCAATAATTTTATGCAGACAGATACTGAATCTGTATACCAGGCATGGGAAAGATTAGCAGAAATGTTAAGAAAATTCCCATATCATGGTATCCAAGACCCTGACATTTTATATATTTTCTATCATGTTCTTAAACCCTCTGCTAGAAATATTATTGATGCAGCATCAGGAGGATCCATAATGAGCAAAACCACTGCAGAAGCCATGCACTTGCTCAATGAAATTTCAAAAAATGTTGTTCAATAGCCCTCTGACAGAATGATTGTTAAGAAAGCAGCAAGAGTCAATCAAGTTGAAGCTCTGAATTCATTGACACAACATATTGCGACCTTAACACAAAAAGTAGAGGCCTTTCAGGTAGGTGCTCACACATCATCTCAACTTGAGAATTGTGATGTTTGTCAAGGTAATCATCTGAATCATGAATGTCAACCTTCAACACAAAATGAGGAACAGATAAATGTGATTGGTTATAGTAATAATTACTCATTCAGTAGTCCCATGGCGCAAAAACATCCAAGATTTCGATGGAGTAATCCTAATGGTGCTGAAAATCCTCAAAGATATTTTAATCAAAAGCAACAGGTACATGGACCACATGGTTTTCAAAATCAAAATAGAGGGCAACAAAGTATTCAACAATATCAGCAGCAGCCTCAAAGAGCTCATCAACAAAGCCTTGAAGACATGATGTACAAATTCATTAAAGATACTGACGAGAAGGTTGAAAGTCAATATTCAGCTATCAAAAATTTGGAAATTCAGGTAAGCCAATTAGCAACCCTCATGTATGGAAAAATTCAAGGTTCTCTACCAAGAAACACTGAGAAAAACCCAAAAGAACACCTCAAATCCATCTCTCTACGGTTAGGTAAATTTCTTGATGATCCATATGCAGACAGAGAAGGAAAGACACAAGAAGTGGAAAAGGTAAATGAAGGTGAGAATAAAATGGAATCTAAGTTTCCAAAAGAATAAAAGAATAAAGGGAAAAATGTACAAGAAAATGAACTGATAACAGATCCTCACTCTGTACCTCTCCCTTTTTCCCCAAAAGATGAAAAGAGAAAAGGTTGAGAAACTGTTTTCAAAGTTTCTAGATATTTTGAAGCAACTTTACATTAACATACCTTTCACAGATGCTTTGATGCAAATGCCTTCATATTCTAAATTTCTCAAAGAAATTTTTTCAAGTAAAAGAAATTGGAAGAAGTTTCAGTGGTTAACTTACAGAAAAATGTAGTGCTATACTTCAAAATAAGCTCCCACAGAAACTTGGTGATCTGGGAAGTTTTACAATTCCTTGTACCGTGGGAGGTACTCACTTTGAAAAGGCGTTATGTGATTCAGGTGCCTCAATAAATCTAATGCCTTTTTCAAATTTTCAGGAAATTAGAACTTAGTGATATGAAAGATACCAGTGTGTCTCTTCAATTAGCTGATCAAAGTACTAAGAGACCAAAAGGAATTATTGAAAATATCCTTGTTAGAGTTGACAAATTTGTATTCCCAGTAGATTTTATAGTGCTTGAAATGTAAGAAAATATTGCGGTACCATTGATTTTACCTTGTATTTGCCTGTTAGGGTTTCTGATTTTCGTCTATTAGGAGTTATTATGTCTATTCTCATAAGCTTATGCTAATTCCCCTAAACTCAGTATTGTAATCTATCTGTGAATCCCTGAATCTCTATGATTGATACTTCACTAATTTTGCACAATGTTCTCTACTGATTTTTGAGTCTTCTCTTAAACGTGTGATATTTTCCTTGATTAAATATTGACTTACCATATTTAAGACCTCACTCAAGTGCTTCCTTACTGATTTCCAGAATTCAAATTTATCTCTTGCCTTATTTTCATAACTAATGTTACTGTCAAAATAATTCATATGTATTTTCCTTAATTAGAATTTCTGAACTTAGCCTTAATTACATTCCCTATACCTAATTTACACTTATACTGTTTCCTTATATGCTAGAATCAACCTCATACAATTTTCTTTCCTTATTCTATCACTGGCCATTACTGATAGAGTGTGATTCCTTAATTGAAGGAAGTCTTTATACTAATTTGATTCTAATTGGTATGTACTTCTATAATTACTGCTGAACTGTTAGTTTACCTTATTTGACTACTTGTTTTCAAACTATAAATGCGTTGGTCTTTCATTAGCATAAGACAAACACACACTGGTTCAATAACTCTCTCTCACAACTAAAAACTCTCTGCTCTCTCTTTCTGTGCTGCTCAATACTGTTCTAAGTTAGCCGGTTGCAAGCTAAGGCTAACTATTGTGTTCCCCTATCCTCTATTATTTGTTTACTATCCTCTACACTGGTATGTCCTAAGTTCAGTTTAAGCACCAAAAACAATATGTTTCTTTTACTACTGCAATTTATTCTATTTCTAGTCTGCTTTTACTTATGGTTTTGCAGTGGAACTTGTGATTGAAATGTTTATGTTATAAACATGTTATATATCCCCTCCCTTAGGACTCAACATGCTTATGATACCCCTTTTGGCATACTTCACTATGACTCTGCAATACTTAGTCTTATCTGATTCCTGGCCTAAACTCTATGTGTTAAGTAAGTTGCAATTTATGATTGCTTTGTTCTTTGTGGTTCTGAAATACCTACTGTAGCTTACCCCCTTTAATCCCTTTAGAACTTCCCCGATTTAGTACCTATGTGCACCTCTGCCTACTATGTCCTTACCCCTATATGCTCTATACTTGTCCCCAATCCCTCATTACCCTGTTTGTGGTTGCTAAACTTGTCTTAGTATGTTGTCCTGATCCTAAGATGTGAATGTGTTTATTCTGATTGCCTTACTCTTTTTCAAACTGTTTTATTGAATAAAGTCTTTTTTGCAAAACTTATCTTTAAACCGGTCTTTCTTGTGTAAAACTATTCCTCCCTGCTCAAAGCATTTCAAAACTTTTTCAAGCACTCTCACTCTACTCTTAGACCCTTAAGTTATGCCCCCTTTGTGTGAGCACTGCTTTGGGACCCTTGAGCTCCCTCTGAACTCTAACACACTAAGGTTGGCCCATTCACACTGCACTTACTCTACTATGGCTATGAAATCTGGGTGTGAGCACTGCCCGGGATCCCTTGAGGTCCTTAGGGAACTCTAACACACCCGGATTATGAGAAAGGGTGTGAAACATCATATGGCAATAAGGTTCTAGAGGTTTTGGGCCTATCTGCAGGCTCCCTATAGAATAGCTTCTTATTTTCCTTATTTCAATTATGTAATTCATGCTCAACGTTCTGTAATAACTATTTGTAAACAACTCTAGGGTTGGATAGTGAAAATGGGAGGGTAATATATATGCAGTAGTGTAGTCAATGGTAGAAACCATGCTCCTAGGTTTACGTTTCTTCTGTGTGCATTAGAATTCATGTTTAGGAACAACACACACAAAGCATGCCATGCATTGGATACCATGCTCCCTAGGCTTCATATATATTGTTTTCAGCATCCCAATTTGGTACTACTATCCATCACTCAGAAAATCCTATTCTAGGATAAATATGTTAACCATCCTATTCTTAAATTCTATGTCTCGTCATGCTACGCACTTAGAAATCATGTTCTAGGATAAACAACATTAAAATAAACTATCACTTTTGCCTATTCTGAAACTATGCATAATGTTGTGATTATGTTAAGCATTTAGAAATCCCGCTTTAGAAATCTACATCTAAAATTATTGCATACTCGCTTAGTCACACCTAATTAAACTACTGATGCACGAAAATAGTATAAAACAGTATCCTCCCATTTTTAAATAGACTGGCAAACAATTATGTGTCTCTTACAAACGTAGAACATCATGATCTAGGTAAAATAACTCCTACACTATTTTTCAAACAATTCTGGTAACAATTGAGTATTACGCCACGCCTAGGCAAGCCTTAGATAATTAAGGTTGTTAAAACCTGGAATGCGCTTCTTACATGTGCACTGTCTAACTATCAGCATGCTTAAAATCAGTAGGCAAAAACGGATTAAGACTTTCTCTCTGAGTTATGCAATAAATCTGTTGTTGTCACTTAGATACCATGCTTAGGATCTGAATTAAAACCAAGACCTTAACTGTGTTTGAGTCATGCTGATTCTTTGTATTATCTGTGGAGGTATTTGAGCCCTTTCCTATTTATATGTTATTCCCCTATCTGCAGTCCTATCTGCCTTAGTATTTTACCTTTAAAACCTGAGGGTCTGCCTAGAACCTCCCTCATAGGATAGAAGTCCTAAATTCCTCCGGGACTAATAGGAAGGGAAGAGTAACAACATGCAATAGAGGTCGTGACCAAACACTCACTCTAATTACCTTCACGGGGTGGGAAAGGGTAGATATGGATATGATGACCGGTGCACTAATACCACGTGTAGCCCCTCTTCGAGGAGTGTCATACCGGGTATTACATTGATGTGATCCATATTACAAACAAACATAGGATACTCCTACTCTATATACATGCTTAAACTCTAATCATTTTCAAGATTTAATTAACTATTAGCTATTTTCAAACAAATGTGTGCTTGGGATATGAACATTTCAAAATCCCCTACTATTTGGACATTAATTGTTTACCTGCTAGTTGTACAAATTCACAAATGCTATTTGGCCGGGAACCACACTTGTGGATCCTGAAGGGTGCTAACACCTTCCCCTTAGGATAATTTCAAGCTCTTACCCTGTCTCTGGTTGTCAAACTTAGTTGTAAATGAACCCCCAAATAGGTGCCCTAATGCACCTTAAAATCGTTAGGTGGCGACTCTTCGAAACATGCAAACCCCTTTCCCAAAAGGAATGAGTTGTCCCAACAATGTCAAAAATCCTTGACCGACCCCGAAAGGAGTTGGAAAAAGGGGGCGCGATAGCATGGCAACTCTGCTGGGGACTTTTCATGCTTTTACCATTTCAAATTACTCTGTGAATTTGTACCTCTTCCTATGTGCAATTACTTGTTTATTCCTTTAAGCGTTTCTTCAAAAGTAACTGACATATCTTTCTTGTTTCCTTCCTTTGTAATTGTTTTAAATGATAAACTGTTGTATTTACTGCTTTCATAACGTGCAAATACGTGACTACGTGTTTACTATTTATTGCATTGTCCATGATCCAACATTCATACTCCACTCGTGCCAAACAAAATCCTATAGCAATGCTTGATGAGTGGTTGCGCCATTCCTATATCATCACTCCCTAAATTCGGAAAGGCTTATTTGTGGTAAAACTAGTCGATCAGCGGTGCAGTCGATGGTTCCGTGCCTTTTCCCCTTGAGTTGTCCGCTCAAGGGTACCAGTCTAAAACCCCATAGAAACCGTACTCCATTACACTGTTGCATGCATCATGGTCAAGCGTAGCCAGGCTAACGTGTTGTTCGCACAATAGCCTTTAAGATAGCCTTGTCCAAAAGTCCCTTGGGTTTCCATAAACCCAACGGATATCATCACGTTCTGTGCATTTATTTGGAGAATTAAATGTTTCATGCTAATCGTTGATGTTAAATAGTCGGGTCTGGTGGGGGTCAGGGCCTAACCTTGTTTGCCTTGCAGAAATATGAGGCACGAAGTCCCCAGATTCGGCATGGTCACCAACATCCACCAAAAATTGCCGAGTTGGTGGGAAGATCTGCATTCTAGTGACAAAACTCTCATCAAGAAATACTTAGGTAATCTATCGTCCCTCCTGGACATACAACCTAACAACATGATGATAGAGGCTGCTACCCTATTCTGGGACTGTGAAAGAATTGTCTTACGCTTTGGGGACATCAAAATGACGCCATTGTTAGAGGAAATAGGAGGATTGGCCGGTCTAGTTTGGGAGACTCCTGGCTTGTTAATGCCTGAAAACCGCACAAGCAAAAGTTTCCTGAAAATGATGGGTTTGAAGAAGCACACAAAGTTAGGGTGTCTGAAGGAATCATACATCCTTTTCGACTACTAGTATGAAAGGTACGGCCACATCAAGTCATACCGTACCTTCCATGATGAATTCGCCATCATATCCTTAGGGCACATTCACCGTAGGGTGTTCGTTTTCATGGTTTGCTTCCTGGGCCTGATTGTATTTCCAATGAAGAAGGAAATAATCCATACTAGGTTGGATATGGTAACCAAGACACTAATGAAGGGAATTGGTGGGCAAAACTTCAGCATTGTCCCTATGATCATTTCAGACATATACCGAGCTTTAGAGAAATGCCAAAGAGGAGAAAAACACTTCGAGGGTTGCAACTTATTACTACAACTCTGGCTCTTAGAACATCTCCAAAGGGGCCAGTACCGACAAAAGTTTCAGCGAAGGGCGTGGAATGACCACATCGCTTTCCACCATCCAAAGCAAATGACTTACATCCCTGACATGTTTACTCAGCCTGAGAATTCCAAAGAGTGGGTTGAGTTCTTCGATAATCTGACTGAGGAACAATTCCAATGGATGTTCGAGTGGTTTCCGACAGAAGAGTTCATCGTCTGGTCCAGAGATGCACCATTCCTGATACTGATTGGCTTGAGAGGAACATACCCTTACGTCCCTCTCCGGGTTATGAGACAAGCGGGTAGAAATCAAGTCATACCAAGGGTCAACAAGATATGCCATTTCTGTGATGACTTTAAGAATGATTGTTGAACCAAGTCACTGCATGGTTTTGAAAATTGACAAATGTCTACCCAGTTGAACCAGGTCCATCGGGGCAAACATACTTGAACAGACCCATTGGCACAAGAACTGTCTATGCACAGAAGATAAACATGATTGTGAATTATCCATGAACTAAGAAGTTGTCTCCTAAAGCGAAAAGGTTGCAAATTGATAAGAGGTTAGAGTTCGAGTTCAGCGAGGACAGAAACAAAAGGAGGAAGTTTAGATAAATACAAACTCTTCCACCAAGGAAGAGTTGCATTAGAATTGAACAACCTATCTCAACAACTGAATCTATAAAGTGTTGAAGAATTCCTGCTGAAGATTTCACGCACAAAGACAGAAGTGAAACAAGAATTGAAAGCAAAATTCCCAGAGCTATTTTGCAAGCAGAATCCTTGTGCGACAAAAAAGCTACTGACCAGCTAGAAGAATCGGTTCCATCTGTTTGTCTTTTGAGTCTAGTTGGTTGTAGTAGGAGATTTAATATTGTATCTTTCAGCTTTATCTAGAAGCAAATTGTAATAGGTACACACTGTTCAAGTTAGAGTTAACTTAAAGTTGTCGCAATTAGCTAGAGGCTAGTTTGCCACAAAGGGATTAGAGTTAGTCCTAGGTTTACAAAAGAGTTTAATTTGTAAATGATGTTTGGCTCAGAATTGTAGTGAAGAGTTTGGGAAAATCCTACTGAGTAGTAGGTTGTGGTTTTTTCACCTTTTGAGCCAGGTGTTTTCCACGTAAAAATCTCTGTGTTTTTACTTTACTGCATTTATTATTCCGTACCAATAGAAGTTGGAACACCAAGAAGAACCAGGTTCTTCTATTGAGACAACACTCGAAAATTGGACACCACACAAATCACCCCCCATCTTGTGTGGTATTGAAGTATAAAACATCAATTGGTATTAGAGAAGGTTATCCTTGAAAAGACTAACACCTTGGAAAAGATCAAAATGAGTGCACCACCTGGAAACT
>MDKH01210824.1:0-10933 GCA_005239495.1 Nicotiana undulata
TGTCTAGCGGGTTCAACGTTAGACGCAGTCACGGTCTGAAAGGCGGGATTTCGGGTCGTGACAGTTAGGCTTACCTAGTCTTAAAGATTAGGTGCCAACACGATATCCTAAGGTGGAAAATTGGGGTCATGACAATGATAGTAGTGAAAAGAATAGTAGAGATGAATGAAGAAAAGGGAGTGACCAATAATTCTAATGATGGTATTAGGAATAAGGAAGAAGGTGCCCCAGAAGCCCATGAGAAAGAACGAGGTTCGTCAGGTACTAGTGAGGGTAGCCAAGGGAGTGGCTGAGAATGTTAGAGGCGATAAATATGGTATTCTAGGAACTGAGAAAAATGAAGTGAGTTGAGTACCTGTAATGAAGTTGTCGATAAATATGAAACTGAAGAAGAATAGTAATATATCGAGAAACTTTATTCCTTGGATATCAATTGGTCTGGAACTATGAATGATGCTACAAGAGAGGATGTTGATGAAAAAAGGTATGTTGGTGAAGGTGTTTCTAGTGCAAATAACGAGAGATTTTATCGTGAATATGATTTGCACATTGCTTGATTGTCCTTCCTGAAAAATGGACTTATGATCAATCGCACGAGGGAATTGAGATGTGTCCTTTCTAGAGAGTTGGGCGATGAAATTGTATTAACAGACGCTTAGCCATCTTAAGGATTGCGAAGAATGGAAGGTGAGTCTCTCAATAACCGCAAGGACCTTAGAGCAGGCTTCTTGCAATAAGTGAGAATTTCACAATGAGGAAGATTCAGCCACCATGTTTATAAAGAGAAAAACTAGATTACCAGATGAGGAGGCACTGTGCTGAATCACAAAAGTGAGGAGGCGAAATCAAAGCGAATATAGCTAAACTTCAAAATTGAATGGATTACCAAATTAGAGAATGTTGTCTTTACTGGCCATGTCCAAACCAAGTCCTTTACGAGTCAAGTCTTACTTTGAATTCCTATCTTTTAAACTTTGCTTGTTTAACTTTTTTTTTTTTTTGTGGCATTTGAAGTAGGTTCATATATATAACTTTTGTTTGTTTGGGCCAAAGAGGCTTAATATAGAATATAAATGAATTTTCATATTCTTGGTTTGATGAGTCTCTTGCTATAGCTAATATCCTTATATAAAAAGTTTTAAATTGTTAAGAATTTGCATGTTAGTGTAGCCCAAATTGTTATGAGTTTGAATTTGCTTAAGTCTTTACTTTTGACGCTTAAAATGATACTTTATTTTAATGACACCAAAAGAAAAGGTAAGGATGTGCACATAATACTGATCAACAAACCTGGTTCCTACTTATCTATTTCGAAACGGATAAAGTTAACTACTTTGATTGTGTTCAAAGGGTTTTTGCATGAGAATATTGATAGTTCAATTTGGTTGTAATGTGAAATTTCACATAGGTTTGTTATCAATAAAAACCCAGAATTTATTGAGTTGTGCTTAAATTGGTTTTGATGTAATACAAATGGCCATTAACGAACCAGGTCTACTACTGAAGATATTTGATGTACTAATAAATAAGGTTGATGACTTGTCAAGCAGATATCAAAAAATCATATCCCTTGATGCATATTGATCAAGAGCTGAAATTCATAATGCAAGTAGGAATCTTCAAGCAATGTTATTTATGGAAGGATTAGTTTCGTGTGATACAAGCTTTGTACAATCGGAAGAATTCAAGGTTAAAAAAAGACTTAATTAATTGATACACTTGCATAAAGCAAAAAGGTATGTGAAGTTGGAGTTATTATAAGGAAATCAAGTCTTATTAAGATAATTTTCCTTAACCGATTACTTTTAGGGGTTGGAGCAAAAATTAGAGAGGTATTTCAGCCCATCTTCTTGCCTATAAAAGCATAATGTTGTTGTTATTATCTCTTATACTAATGCGCACAATTACAAAGAATTATTCAAGGCTAACAATCGTAGCAAGAAGGTTCTTTTAAAAACTCAAGTTGCACCACTGAAGTACCTAATCATGAAGATGAAGCTATTAAGTTCTTTAGTTATTGAGTCTTGATTCATTATTTTTAAATTGAAAACTATTTTGCTTTTGAGAAGTGTATTCGTAGGTTATCAAATTCTGGAGAATTTATTTTGCCTTAGGAAGTCTTGGAAGCTCAGCTATAATCTAGTTGATTGTAGGGGTTAAGATAGTAGAGTTAGTCCCTTTGTTTATAGAATTTATAACCTAAAATCAAGTTGATTCTAGGAGTTAAAGTACTAGAGTTTGTAGTCCCTTTGGTTATTGCTTTATAACCTAAAACCGCTCTTGTAGTTTAGGAAATTTTTAGGAAAATTTTATCATGGTTAGTATGATGACCCAAAAGGTCATCTTATATTTTAGAACTTGATTTTGTGTTCTTTTAGGCTTAAAATCCCATTTTGACTCTTCTCGATTTGCGTCCGCAATCCGGGCGTATTTTCGGAAAGCAATTTTATGTTGAAAGTTGATAAAAATAAAAAAAATGTGCCTTAAAAGTTGATTTGAGTTAACTTCGATCAACGTTTTCAGTAAACAGACCCGAACCCGTATTTTGACGGTCCCGGAATTTTACCCATTTTACACAAACACTCCATTAGTGTTCGGCCTATGCGATTTTGAAGGGGAAACTCAATACCAATTCATAGGTTTGTACCCTTTAACTCATTTTCTTCTATTTCCATCATCACCCATTAAATTTATATCCCTAAACTTTGTTCTCTCATGGTAGAAATTAGGGATTTTTGAAGAATTGAGGGGGTTTTGCAAATTGGGGATTTAGACCTCAATTTGGGGTCGGATTCCGAAACTAATTATATATTCGGGCTTGGGTGTGAATGGGCGAATGGGTTTTGGTCCGAACCTCGAGTTTTGACCAAGCGGGCTCGGGTCGATTTTTGACTTTTTGGGAGTAAGTTTGGGAAACCTAAATTTATGTATTGAAATTGATTTCTTTAGCAATTTTTGATGTTATTAAGTTAATTATGGCTAGATACGAGTGGTTTGGAGGTGGAATCTAGAGGAAAAACGGTACTTGAGCAGTGAGTGGCATGTGGATCGAGGTAAGTGTTGTGTCTAACCTTGACTTGGGGGATTAGAAATCTTTGTCTTAATTGCTATATGAAAAATTATGTGAGCGGTGTATATGTGAGGTGACGAGTACCTATGTGCCACCAAATTATTTGTTTTGCCTGTTTCTTTCCGTTCTCTTTATATTGTTTCTTCCCTGCTTTAATTGTTACATGTCTACCTGTAATTCCATGCCTAATTGCTACCTGTAGATATTATGTTCCCCTTGTTGTCCCGTAGATTCATTATTCCCCGTTATTTGCTTAAGCTGTTTTTATCGGCACTTTTGTGACATCTTGGTTTGATCTCGCTGAGTAGTATTAGTTGTGTAGAGTTTTATTTATTATAAGGTATCCAGTTGTCTTGTTCTAAATTTTAAGTGTTGGCAAGGGACTTGTGTTAATTTTGTGAAACTTCTATACATCCTGTGTAAATGATATGAATATGGTGGGATCGGGTTTCACGCCTCAACAGGTGGAATAAGGGTGATATATTGAGGAGGAATAAGGGAGAATTGCTATTATACGGTGGGATCGGGTTGCACGCCGCAACATGTGTAATAAGAATGGAATGTGGTGAAAGAAGGGTGAATCGTGATTGTTTTTATTATGATATGGTGGTATCGGGTTGCGCGCTATAACATTTTATTTATATTTTGTTATTTATGTTATTAAGAAGAAATAAGGGTGGATTTTGTTATGTACGGTGGTATCGAGTTGGGAGCCGCAACAGTTTATGTGTTTATGTGTTTTCTTCGACCGTGTAAGTTATCCGGTAGTCTTGCATTTCACTTAAGGATTGGTTATAACTGAATACTGATGAGACACGTTGGGTTCTATATTTATTCCTTGCAATTTACTGCTTTTACATTATTCTACTTCCTTTTCTGTCTTATTATTCACTATATGCAGCTTATATTTTGAGTGTCCCGCTGTAGCCTCGTCACTCCTTCGTCGAGGTTAGGCTCGGCACTTACATGTATATGGGGTCATCTGTACTGATACTGCACTCTGCACTTCTTGTGCAAATTTCGGAGCAGGTAGTGGCTGATTGAGAGGTTGGCTACAGATTATACATCTAGGAGACCCAAGTTAGTCCTGTTGGCGTCCGCAGCCCTGGCGTCCCCTTCTACACTTATATACTTACTGTTTTTTTTTTCTTTATTTCTCAAACAGTTGTAATTTCTTTCGAACAAATGTTTGTAGAAAATCATAGTGTGTTTGTGAATTGTGACTCCGGATTCTGGGTAGAAGTAGCATGTAAATGAAATTGATATCTATACATCTTCATGTTTATTTCCCTTATTCTGCTTGTTTACTGATAATCGCTAAAAATGGAAAGAATTAGTTAAATAACCTCTAATGTTGGTTTGCCTGGTAAGTGTAATGTTAGTCGCTATCACAATTCCGACAGTAGATCGTGACATTGTGATTTTTACTTTCTTGAGCGAGGAGGTTTTTCACATAAAATTGCTTGTGTTCTTAAATTCAGCATTTTACTTTATGTTTGGTTCCTGAATTTACAGATTGAAGAAGCAGGTTCTTCAATAGACAAAAATGGGACAAGATACGGTTTACCTCCTCCCCCTCTTGCGTCTAGGTACACTATAAAATAACAATTCCTCGCATATGGCTCAAGTGACGAAGATCCTTTCCTTCGCACTTGAGAAGCATTTCGCTGCTGCTAAATTTACTGCTAGCCTATCAACTAGAGACAAGATAGAAGCTAGGATGTGACTTGTGAGTGATGACAAATTGCCCTTAATTATATGTATATAATTGAAAGTAATCGAGTGATTATACTAAAAAACAAATCTGTTCAAACTGGAAGTCAAATACCCAAATCGAGTGATTACACATTCTTTATACATATATCAAATCAAGATTTTAGATTTCACTGACATGTTCTTTATACAATTTTATATGTTTATCAGATCTATATGTAAGTATATGTTTAATTTTTTTTAGCGCACACTTAAATGTTATCCGAGTGGGTATCGGTGTTCAAATACCGGATCCGTCCATGTCAATTGATAATCCTTGTATTAATATGTGCTCTTGCAGTTTAATTTAGTTAATCATTGAAATCAAGCTATAATTTCAAGTTTATTCACATTTTACTTACTGCAGTACCACCAAAATGACCAAAAAGAAGTCATTCTATGCAAGAGTTCCATGAAAAAGGTGGGTAAAAAAAGTTGAAAGAAAGAAGACGAGAGAAGTGGCCATACAATAAATTTTACATCCTACTCCTCCTACCCCAAAAAATTACAATACCACTATTTGGGAAATCAAATAACTTTTTTATTATAATTTCTAGTCATACGATATCTGGAATATTTTAACAATGAAACTTGAAACTTGTGTTTTTATGTAATCTTTAGACATGTAAATTTTAAAGGATAATACATAATTACTCTATTGAGGTTGTACTAAAATGTCAGTTGCACCCCTTAAAAACACGGGTGTCCTATGACCCTCTGGTTTTATTTGAAGTGTAATAAATATCACATTTTGTCATTTAGCACAATCTCAACTAAAATAGTGTATGTCACGCGCCATTTATATTTTGACCGTGTATTTTATTTTTTTACTATATAATTCCCTTTTTATTGCTTTTTATTTTATCTTTTCTTTTTCTTCTTTCATTTTATTCCTTTTCTTTATCCCACCCCGCACCCTACGCCCCCAACCTCCTTCTTCCCAGCACTCCCTAGCTATCCCTTCCCCCAGTTTACTAGTTGTTACCAGTCGTTTTATATTGTATCGTATTGTACTGTATTGTGTTGTATCGTATCGTTTAATGAATGCAATGTTTGAATAGATTGTATTGTTTGTCGTTGTTAAATAACATTTTGATGTTTGGTTTGACTGTATCGTACTGTACTGTAACTGATAAATTTACTAAAATGCCCTCAATTATTTTAAATATTTAATTTATCAAGAATTACACATAAAAATTATTTAAGAAAATCCCTTTCTACTATTTTATCACTAATTATGTCTTATATATAAATTAAACAATTAAATTCATGCAAATTCTATCGGAATTAGTTGAACAAGTTAATAATATTAAAAATAATAATATGTACACTATATTCATAATTAGATCATAATAATAATATATTTTTTTTAAAATGTTAAGTAGACTCCATTCAGACAAAAGTAAAACAAAACATTTACCTGAAGAGTATGGAGAAGCGGAAGAAGAACAAAACGAGTTTTCACGTATGTAGGTTATTATATAGGTTATATTTGGAATGCTGTCTTTGAGAATTTATATAGGTTATTAGACTTCACGTAGAATTCTATTATAGAATTACATGAGAAAGAGACTTTGCTATTATTTAAAATTAAAAAAAAAAGGTAAAGGGTAAAATATAATTATGAAGTAATAAGTTAGGGCATAATTGAAAAGAAAAATAGGAAACAATCCCACCACACCAAATCGGTTGTTTCATAAAATGGGACTTTTCATTGTTCCGGAACAATAGATTTAACAATACAATAACCAATTTTAACTAAACAATCAAAACAAACATTATTCTTGATAAATAATACAATACCATACAATCGGTAACAACCATCCAAACAAGCTGTAAAATATTGTCATTTTTCAATGAAAGGGCATATTCACATCTAAGTCAAATCTCTGTGATTAATGACATTACTAGCTATCCCTGTCATTACTAGTTTATGGCTTCTTTTTCTCATTACATCTCATCTGCCCACCCATTTCTTCATCTTCTTTTCTATATTGTTTCCGGAATCATCATCATTTTCGGCGAAAAATAAATAGAAAGCTTTCGATGTTTGAAAAATCCTAATTTTTTTCTAAATCGATGTGGTGGAGATTGTGGGTTTTTACTCCAATAATATCTTAGGAATTTTTCGTTCCGAGAAAAGTTATCGCCTTTTCTTTGCCGCCGACGAAAACGTACCCTTTTGTTCAACAAAGGTCGATCTCCATTTTTTCCGGCGAACTCCTAGTCGGAACTTTTCTGGGTCGTCTTCTTCTTTGTTTTCGGCATCAAAATCATCACGAGAATGTTAAAATACTCATCAGGGGTCTTCACTACTCATCGACATTACAGTTAATCTCATCAGCATCACTGCTAAACTTTTCTAGATCGTCACCTTCTTCGTTTTCAGCATCAAAATCATCACGATGAATATTAAAGTACTCATCGACGTCACTGCTAATCTCAACCGTCGTCGTCTCTTCTCTCCGGCCATCGCCGGCACTTCCGTCGTCAGCCTCTTCCGTCTTCTCATTTCCATCTGTTCCATCTCTGAAAATACCAGCCTTCAAGAATATTTAAGAATTAAAAAACACCCAACTAATTGATTAGCTATTGTATTGTTTTATGGTTAAGATATGAAACATTAGAACTAATTTTGACGGTATGAAACATAAAATAGAATTTCTTCTCCTCGTTTTCATCTATATTTTGACTGTATGAAAATAGAAAAAGAAAAGGAAGGAAAATCATAATTAATTATATCCAGTTAAGAAATGACATGTGTACATATTAGTCAATCTTAACTTATATTTTTTGCCTCCCACGTCCCTCCTAGAGAGTGAGCTCACTTTCTATGTCAGCTGGGCCACGAAGGTGTATTTTAATTCACTAAAAGTTTGTACAGGGGGTCATAGGACACCCGTATTTTTAAGAGGTGCAACTGACACTTTGATACAACCCCAATGAAGTAATTATGTATTACCCTTAAATTTTAATATTAAAAAGAGGACCTTTTATCTATTCTCATCTAATCAAATGACTCGTTTGATTGGTTGGATGAGGTGAGTTAATCTCCATATAAAATAAAGCATAAAGCATAACTAGTACCATTAGTACTTACTTTGGTTATCGTATTTTTCACGTTGAATCAGAATACAAATATTAATAATATATAAATTAAACAACTAAAATGATAAAAATCTCGTCACACTAAAGAAAGTTAAGAGCGCAAAGATATGGTTCAAGTCTGTCTATACAAAGCTCCTCTCTTCTTTGATGAAAGATGCAATGCTTCGATTGTTTGAATGATACTTGATTCATAAACATTGATTCTTTCGAAGTAAAAACAAAAATATATTTTAAATGTACATTGAATACTATTTTTCAGTATAATAATTCTAGCACCCAATAAGAAAAGAAATAACCCCTGCATTTCAGACGCCACGTCTGAATACTAGTACCAGTCTTTAAACCAAGCAATATCTAATTCTTGTATTTACACTATTTCGTTCGTTTTTACTATACAAAAAGTGTATTAATAAAAAAGGTCACTAATGTTTGAGGTAAGGGTTACCTATAGACTATAGAGCATTAGATGTCGCTGGGGTCTATTCTTTCAGTTCTTTCAAAATTAATACTACTTTTGGTTCATAATAAGTGACCAGTTTCCTTTTTTATTTTGGTCCAAAATAAGTGTCCAGTTATATAATCAAGAAAAAATTCAATTAATTTTTACAAAATAATCCCTATGTATATATCCCTAACAGATTTTCTTACTCCTCGTATTAAATGTTTAATTAGGTACATAATATGTATTTTTATATAGAATTTAGTATTTTTCTTAATGGCATGCTAAAAGCAAATTGATCACTTATGAACAGGAGAGAGTAGCAGTATGTCAATTTCATGGATCCCATAACCAAACAGAATTCTCCATTAAATACAGCCATCCATCTTCTCGAATAACCCAACAAATATGTACTTCCTCCGTTTATTTTTACTTGGCATGTATATTAAAAATAAATGTTCACTTTTACTTGGCACTTTATGTATATCAAGAGAAGACAACAAATTTTTTTCTGTTTTACCCATAGTATTTATTACAATTTCAAATCATTTTTCTCAAAATCCAATAAAATATGCATCAATTAATATGGTTAACATGATAAATTATGCACTTCATTTATTATTTTCTTAAGAGACGTAAAAATAAAATGTGCCAAGTAAAAGTGACCGAAGGGAGTATATTTTATCATTCATGTCTAGGAAATGAACAGTGGAACTACGTACTGATTAATCTGCCGTTAATTCTTTTTTATTTTCTCTTTCCTTAGATAGAAAGACATTAAACTATTCAACGGCGAGTATTTAGACTACAAGATTTGCACGAGTTTGACGAAAGAGGTAAAAAAGAAAGTGCCAAAGCCCTTTCGGCAAATTCATTATGTTCCAAAACGAAAGGCATAGGATCAAAATAAAACTGTATAAAATTCCATCGTGCAGTGATGTTATCTTTCATTCAAAGGCAACTCCAAATAGCACTAATTAATTAGCTGTACTACTTTTTGATATCTGAATTGCAAGGTGGGATCCAGCTTCCCATTTTGGCTAATTAGTTATATTGGAGTGGCTAGTATAATGTTGTTTTATTTTGCTTGAATTAACTCCAAAGCAAAGCCTAGCAACAGGCAAGTTATGATTATACATGATTCATTAATTTCCAGGAATACTTATGTCTATAATTAGCCACCTAATGCTATAGCACACTGGTGCATGGCAAATTCTGTGCAAGCGATATCGGCCTTTTATGTTACAACTAGTTGGAGGTAGGCCCAAAAACCTTAGTATTTTTCTATTTAATATTAAAAAAAACTTTTATTTATAGGTAATGAAAAAAAGCTGGAAAAAATCTATACAACTTAATTCAAAATGTTTCAAAACTAAAAATACAAATTGATTACCTTTTAAGCTACATCAAAAATCAAATTGAAATGAAACTATTGAAAATTATACAATGTGGATGTATTTTTTGTTGCTGCATGTAACGACTCGGTCCGTCGTTACGCAATATACGCATCTATTCCTTTGTTTCTGTCTTGTAGTAGCTCGGTTAGACTGTTCATGAAGTGTTGGGATTGGTTGGTTCGGGTTCGGAGTGAAAATAGAGTGGATTGAGACACTTAGTCTCTAACAAGAGCTTTAGAGTTGGAAAAGTCAACTACGGGTTGACTTATTGGTAAACGACCTCGGAATGCGGATTTTATGGTTCGGATAGCTTCGTTAGGTGATTTGGGACTTAGGAGTGTGTTCAGAATATTTTTAGGGTGCCCGGTGTAGAATTTGGCTTGAATTGGCGAAGTTAGTATTTTGGCGAATTCCGGTTGATAGGCGAGATTTTATCCGAGGGTCGAATGGGATTCCAAGAGTTGGTGTAGCTTCGTTAGGTCATTTTGGACTTGCCCGCAAAATTTCAGGTCATTCGGAGATGGTTTGGTTGGGTTTTTGATCAAATGCGTGTTTCGGAAGTTTTTGAAAATCATAGGCTTGAATTGGATGGGAATTTATGGTTTTGATGTCGTTTTTGGTGTTTTAATGGCTCGACAAAGTTTGAATAACCATGTTTGATATGTTGGTATGTTTGGTTGGGGTCCTGAGGGGCTCAGGTTGGATTTCGGGCGTTAAACGGAGAAGTTGGAACTTGAAATGCAGCTGAAGCTACTGTTGCTGGTGCGACCGCACCTGCGATGCTTGGGCTGCACGTGCGGACATCGCAGGCGCGAGAGAGAAGGCGCAGGGGCGTAAATTCGTCGCAGGGGCAGAAAGAAGATCGCACCTGCGAGGTCGCAGGTGGCGCGGGCTCTGGGTGTTAAGTGAAGGACCGCTGGTGCGGTCAATATATCGCCCCTGCGGGCCCGCTGTTGTGATAAAGAGGCCGCAGGTGCGAAGGAGGTCGCAAGGGCGGATGGATGTCCGCACCTGCGATGTCGCAGGCGCGGGAAAAGTATCGCAGGTGCGGAAGCTAGTCAACTTAAGTGGGTTTCGCAGGTGCGGTTGAAAAGTCGCACCTGAGGAGTCGCAGGTGCGAGAAAAACACCGCTGTTGCGGAAATGCCTGGGCAGAACTATAAAAGGC
>MDKH01091079.1:0-27822 GCA_005239495.1 Nicotiana undulata
ATATATATATTATTTATTGTTATTGTTATGGAGGAATAAGGGAGAATTTTGTGATGTCTGGTGAGATCAGGTTGTGTGACGCAACAAAACTACATGTTTCTGTTTCCATAGTTGCATTTCTTTCCGGTATTCCTTTCATTATATGATATAGTAAGGATTGGTAACTCTGGACGACACTGGTTCACTCTAGAGGCTATGGTTATCAGTTTCAGTTGGTTGTTTGGTTCTGTTCAGTATTTCTATTATTCTGTCTTTCTATATGCTGCGTTCAGGTTGTTTTGTATATGTGCCCCACCTTAGCCTCGTCACTACCTCGTCGAGGTTAGGCTCGGCACTTACCAGTATATGGGGTCAGTTGTACTGATACTACACTCTGCACATTGTGCAAATTTTGGAGACGGTCCCAGCAGCGGTCATTAGTGAGCTCGGATCGGATATTTGCGGAGACTTGAGGTACGACTGTTCAGCGCCCACAACACCTGGAGTCCCCATCCTCTTTTCTTTTAGCTGTATAACTTCATTCAAATAGCTTTATACTTATTTCAGACCTTTATATGTATTACTTTATAAGCTCGTGAACTTGTGACACCAGATTCAGGGAATTGTAATAGATGATTGGCTGTTAAATTTCCGCATTTGTACTTAGAACATATCTGTTATTTTAGTTTGGTACCTATGTTACTATTTATACTATTAAAAAAAGTAAAAATGTTTTAACGTTGGCTCGCCTAGCAAGTTAACTGTTAGGTTCCATCGCGATCCCGACGGTGGAAATTCCGGGTCGTGACAAGTTGGTATCAGAGCACTAGGTTGCCTAGTCTCACAATTGATGGACAAGCTTGGTAAAGTCTGGGGGATCCGTACGGAGACGTCTTTACTTATCTCCCAGAGGCTATGAATTTTAGGAACAAATTTCACTTTTATTCAACTCTGTCATGCGATTTTGTTTTCTCAATACTTATTGAACTCTCCTATTCTTTCTCTCGCAGATGGCGAGAACATGTACCGCTTATTTATCTGAGCATCAGCCAGAGCCTCCAGCAGTAGCTCCTATGAGGGTCAGAGGTTGAGGCCGAGGTCGTGCCAGAGGCCAAGGTCGTGCCAGAGGCCGAGGCAGGGACAGGGATCAGCTCAGAGCCTAAGCAGCAGCCCCAGCTGTGGAGCCTCATGTAGAGTTCGATGAGGAGGTTCCAACTTAGACTATTCTTGCCGGACCAGCTCAGGTCCCAGAGGGGTTTATTTCCACACCAGTGCTCCAGGATTCCTCAGCCCGATTGGTGGGACTTATGGAGAGTGTGGCCCAAACTGACGCATTCCCCATGGCACCAGCCGTATCTCAGGCTGCAGGAGGAGCCTAGACTCCTGCTACTCACACTCCGGAGCAGATGGCTCCCCAGTTTCAGACTCCAACAGCTCATCCAGTTGGACTAAGGAGAATTTGGGTCGGATTACAAGTTATTTAGGGAAACCTATCTGTTCAGTCAATCTAACAGTTAATTATGATAGAATCTCATATGCACGTATTCTTGTTGAGATGGATATAACACAGGAACTGCCTGATTCTTTGCTGATTGAAGTAGCTGATGGAAAATATAGGGAACAAATGCTGTAATACATATGGAAACCTGCATATTGTGAGGAATGTCTTCAAATAGGGCAACATACAGAGAAATGTACAAAGGTTCAGCAAGCACAAATGAAGGTTGAAACTCAAGGAAATCAACCCAAACAACAGCATGTAAAGACAAAGAGACAACATAAGAAGAAACAACCAGTAGGTCAATGGAGAGTGAAGGTTGTGAATGAGAAAGATAAAATGGAGCAGGAGGATATTCTAGAATCGAACTAAGAGGAGATTATAGTAGCAAAATCTTCACAACAAAAAAGAAGAGGAAAACAGATAATGAAGGATCAAGGGAAGGTACATCAGAAAAGGGCATTATCAGATAAAAGCTTGGAAAATCTGTTGAGCAAAAATAGATATGGTCCTTTGAGAATTCAAGAAGATTGCAGCACTGACAAGGTGGCTAAAGGGGTTGTTATCAATGAGGAGAATCCACCATGATAATAAGATCGTGGAATATAAGAGGGATGAACAAGCCCTTCAAGCAGAAAGAACTCAAGGCATTTCTTCTAGAAAACAAAATAACTTTACTAGGTTGCCTTGAGACAAAGATAAAGCCTAGAAGTGTTGCTAAAGTTCGAGCTAAATTTAGTAGAGATTGGAAGGTGTATTCTGATGAATATATAAATGAGAGGGGAAGGATATGGCTACTATGGAAAGAGAAATTGGTGCAGGTCAATGTAATAATAGCTAGTGATAAACTAGTCCATTGCAAAGTGAAAGATAAAAGTACACAGGATACTTGTGACATCATTTTTGTATATGGGAAGAACACTGTAGCTGAAAGAAGAAACTTATGGGATCAATTAAGGCAACTTCAGAATAGTATACATGAGACATGTCTGATAATAGGTGATTTCAATAGTATGTTATCTGTTGATGATTGGATTAATGGGCAACCAGTACAACAAGTTGAATTGGTGGACTTTCAAAGATGTATTGCTGATATGGGGCTGAGACAACTGAATAGAAAGGGATGTCAATGATCTTGGTGTAACAAGAGAGATGCAGATGACAGGATTTATAGTAACATAGACTAGGCCTTTGGAAATGCCTCATGGCTGACAAAATATAGTAGTGTTGAAGCTATTTTTGAAAAGCCTGTAGTTTCTGATCATTCTCCTATTATCATTAACACAATTGTAGTCAAGTCCTATTTTCCAAAGCCATTCAGACTATATAATGTGTTATTGAATAATAAGGAGTTTGAGCAAGTTGTGAAGGAAGTATAGGGGCAGCATATACAGAGGCATACGATGTACTCTATTTGGATGAAATTGAGGAGGTTAAAAGACAGATTAATGAAGCTAAACAAAGAGATGTATTCTTTATAGAAGAAGCTGGACAATATCAGGGTACAATTAAAGAATACTCAAGAGAAACTTGATAAGGATCCGTTCAATACTCGGTTGATATCATAGGAGAAAGAACAGATAATGCAGATAGAAAAATGGGATGGAGCTAATGAACAGGTGCTGCGACAGAGATCCAGAGCAATATGGATAAGAGAGGGAGATCACAACACCAAATTCTTTCATGCACATCTAAAGGAAAGGCAAGCAAGAAATAGAATTGGTTCAATCTACAATGATCAAGGGGCCAGAATTACTGAACCAACAATGATAGAACAAGAATTTACAAGTTTCTTTCAATCGTTGTTAGGAAAGTGTGCTAATGAACTGTCATGTATTGATATAGACACAGCTAGAAATGGACCTTGCCTAATTAAGGAACAACAGAAAGAACTCATCAGGACAATAATAGAACAAGATATAGATCAGGAACTTAAAGAGTTACCTAATTAAAAAGCTCCAGGTGTAGATGGCTTCCCTGCAAAAATTTTCAAAGCATACTGGAATATAGTTGGAGGTGAAGTCAAACAAGCTATTCAGGATATTTTTGAAAATGGGAAGTTGCTGAGGAGTATAAATTTCACTACAGTTACACTAGTTCCCAAAGTAAATAGCCCTACATCTGTCAAGGAGTTTAGACTGATATCATGTTATTCCACAGTATATAAGCTCATTTCAAAGATTTTAACAGTAAAGTTGAAGACTGTGGTGGATTACATTGTTGGACCAACTCAATCAACATTTATGGAGGGGAGGAATATATTGGATAATGTTATTATTTCTCATGAGTTAGTCAAAGGATATACTCAAAATGGGGTCTCACCAAGATGTTTAACCAAATTCGACATAAGAAAGGCGTATGATTCAGTTGAGTGGCCTTTCCTAAAGATGATTATGCTTGAATTTGGTATGCATGTGAAGTTTGTACATCTTGTGATGGAGTGTGTGACAACAATTAGCTATTCTCTACCGCTAAATGGAGGATTGACGACCAAATTCCAAGCAAAAAAGGGGCTTAGACAAGGGGACCCAATGTCTCCCTACTTATTTGTATTGGTGATGGAATACTTGAATCGATCATTGAAGTCACTGGGGGGCATACCAGATTTTAACTACCATCTGAGGTGTGCCAAGTAGAACATAACTCATATATGTTTTGCTGACGATCAAATTTTGTGTTGTAGTGAAGATAAGCTATCAATAAGCTTACTCATGAACAAATTTCAACATTTCTCATAGGTGTCAGGGCTGAAAGCAAACATGGAGAAAAGTGCCTTATACATTGTTGGAGTTCCAAAAGAATTCAAGGAAGAGATGATTGTTGAGATGCAATTTGCTGCAGGAGAGTTTCCATTCAAGTATCTAGGGGATCCACTGTCTTCGAATAAGTTATCCATCCTGTAGTGTATGCCGTTAATTGAAAAGATTACTGCACGACTAAAATTCTGGTCAACCAAACTCCTATCTTACAGTGGTCGAATGCAATTGATTAAGAGTGTGATATTTGAAATGCAAATCTACTGGGCACAGATTTTCTTACTTCCAAAGAAGATAACAAAGGTGATAGTGACTTCTTGTAGAACTTTCTTGTGGACCGGGAGCAGTGAATCCTCAAAAAGAGCATTGGTTTCTTGGGATAAAATATGTATGTCATTTTCACCGGGAGGGTTGAATGTAATTGATATAGTAAACTGGAACGAAGCTGCTCTATGTAAACTTCTTTGGGCAATAAATGACAAGGACAATCTTTGGATCCAATGGATACCCAACTACTATATAAAAGGGAAGGAGGTTATGACAGTGCAAGTTCCTAAACAAGCTTGTTGGCTAGTTAGGAAAATATTTTATAATAGAGAATGTCTATCTCAATGGGAGCATGTGGCTGATTTGAACAAAGTATTGCATTAAAGCGAAGTTTACTATCAAGAAACTATATGTTGCAGCAATGCCTCAATATCCTAAGTGTAACTGGAAGAAGATAACAATTGGCTCTAAGGCATTACCCAAGCATCAATTCATACTGTGGTTGGCTATGCATAAAAAGCTAACAACAATGGATGGATTAAGAAAATGGGGATTATCAGTAGAAAGTGAATGTGTGCTATGTGAGAAAGCTACTGAGGAGACAATGGAGCACCTATATTTTGAGTGTGACTACTCTAGAAAAATGTGGACAATTCTGTTAAGCTGGTTGGGAGAAAAACACCAAATAGGTTGCTGGAATGCTGAGATAGAATGGCTAGAAAAAAGGAGCTCGTGCAGAGTTAGAGCACACATGTTAAGATTCCTATTTGCAGCTGTAGTACACCATGTCTGGGCAGAGAGGAATCAACGAAGATTTCAAAAGAAGAAGACAGCAAGCCACCGAAGGGTGAAGACTATTATCCTAGAGCTACATATACGAGGACAGAAAGAGACCAAATGGTATAAGGAGTTAGAAAGATTGAGAAACTATCCTACTTAGATATGTATATATACATATAGCGAGAGATAGGAGAAGTTGTAGTAGAAAGGCAGTGATTGTTTAGTATTTTTTTTTATTCTGAGACTAGTTCAGAGTCCAAATGAGCTAGTGAGTTGTAAATATTATACTTGGTTAAATGACAATTCGTTGAGTTTGACCAAAAAATAGTCAAATAATAAAGTATTTATATTTTTCCATTGATATTTCTTGCTCTCCTCTTTTTCCTTCCCAAAAAATGATTTTTAATTTTTTTATTACAGATAAATAAATACTATTTTTTCCTAGCAGTGATTGCTTTTTCTAACGCTAATGGCGATACTAATGGTAGAAATATTTGCGGTAGTAGATTTTAAAAATAGAAAAGTATAATTTAATAACCAAACTCTTAAATAAATTACTTATCGATTTAAAATTAAGAATGACAAATAGTTTGTGTAGGCATTTAAAATTTATTGAAATTAAATCCGTAAAATAATTTGAACTATATTTTAAATTCAAGATATATTAGTTAAAATAAGGTTATTGGGCTAATATAACTGGAGTAGTTATATAAGTCCAACAAGTATGGATTAAATAAATAAGTCTTAATCCAATTGGGCTACAAATGATGAGCCCACTTCATTAAGCCCAAGATTTCATCTTGCTAGAGGCCCAAATTGATGCTCCCGTGTCAAATGACGTGGCATGCCAAGTCAAACGGAAGAGCCAATGAGATCGTGCCACATGTCAAAATGACAAGACATGCCAAATCAAATTAAAGGGCCACTAAAATCGCGCCATGTGTGCAAGTGACATGTTCTGGCCAATCGGATGCAGCCATGTCACACTTCAATTTGATTTGTCGGAAAGAGTTTGTTCTTATCACAAGCCCTCCCTTCCAAAACTATAAATATGGGTCTTCATAACCCAGAAAAGACACCAGAAGTTATAATAAGAAGCAAGAGAGAGCTCGTGGATCAAACGCCGCAAATTTCTCTACAAGTTTCAAGCTTCAAGAAATCAAGTTCGAGCTCAAGAACGAAGAACAAATCAAGTTTCAAGGAGTACGAGTTCAAATCAAAGTTTGTGCTAGTTGAATTCAAGATCATCGTTCGTGGAAACAAATATAGATTCATGGTCAAGCTCAAAAGTCCTTGAATTTATTTACTATTGGAAAGAAGAATCAGAGGATTCGTAGAGATTGTACACTCAAATTTTTGAAATGAAATACTACGATTGTTGCAATATTTTTCAGTCTTGATTATATTTTCTCGACGCAATTTATTGTCTACAAATTCTGGCACGCCCAGTGGGACAATCTCTACCTCTCATCTCTTCTTATCCAAGTTCAAGAACAAGATCTAACAATTCGACCATGGAAGAACAACTTGAAAATTTGACCAAAGCAATTGAGAAGTTGACCAAGTATATGGAGGATCGAGATACTCGACTCAAAAAGTTAGCAAGTGATATCGAGAGCTTAGAAGAAGCAAAATAAATTCAAGCACCTGTGGAGCTTTCCGAAGATAACGAAGGGGGAGAATCAGCTGCGAGGCAAATCGTGGTCAAAGAGATCCAAGTTTCTTCAGAAGGTCTAATTTATGTTGATCAATTGAAGGACTTCATCAAGGGGAATTGAAGATAAAATTGATCTTTCGATTAAATCTTTCCTCACATATGCAAAGTCATACACACAACGGATTGATAACTTGAAGATTCCTACTGGATATCAACCTCCAAAGCTTCAACAATTTGATGGAAAAGGAAATCCCAAGCAACATGTGGTGAATTTCGTCGAGACATGAAACAACGTTGGGACTTATGGTGATCATCTTGTCAAATAGTTTGTTTGTTCTCTCAAAGGTAATGCATTCGATTGGTACACAGATCTCAAACCTGGTGCTATCGATAGTTGGGAGAAGTTGTAGCAAGAGTTTCTCAATCGTTTCTATAGCACAAGACGCATCGTAAGCATGATCGAACTTACAAACACTCATCAAGGAAAGGATGAGCCAGTTATTGACTTCGTCAACCGTTGGAGGATCTTAAGACTCAACTCCAAAGATCACCTTAGCAAGACTTCTGACATCAAAATTTTCATTCACGACATGCATCGGGATCTTCGCTATATCTTACAAGGCATAAAGCCCAAAATATTTGAAGAATTGGCAACTCGTGCACATGATATGGAATTGAGTATGGCTGCAAGTGGAGATCAAAGTTTTCCTGGCTTTGAGCCTCATGATGAAATAGAAGCAGAGAATGTTGAGAATGGGGGCAAGTATTCATCCGAAGATGAAGCTGAAGAGTCCATGCAAGTCGCAAAGCTCCTTAATGCGTGAGCCTAAACTGCAAGTTATAATGCTCATCAATGCACGAGCCTAAACTGCAAGTTGTAATGCTCTTGGCACATGAGTCCGTATTATATGTCACGAAGCTCCCCAATATTGAATTAAATCTTTAAGACGTAAAGCTCTTCAAATTTGAGAAAAGTCTTCAAGTTGCAAAGCTCTTCAAACTCTAGCAAAGACTCAAGTCGAAAGCTCTTCAAAGTTTAGCAAAGACTTCAAGTCGCAAAACTTTTCAAATTAGAGCCAATCTTAAAGACGTAAAGCTATTAAAATTCGAGCAAAGTCTTCAAGTTGCAAAACTCTTTGAATTCGAGGTCTTCAAGTTGCAAATCTCTTCAAATTCGAGCAAAGACTCAAGTCCAAAGAACTTCAAAATCGAGCAAAAACTTCAAGTCACAAAACTTTTCAAATTAGAGCCAATCTTAAAGACTTAAAGCTCTTCACCTTGTGTCCTGTTAAGCAAGCTCAAAGGCGCTTTAGGCCAGACTTGTTTCTCCTGATTGAAACCGAAGTTAACAAACTCATTGAAGTTGGATTTATTCGGGAAGTTAAATACCCAACATGGGTTTCAAGTATTTTCCCTGTAAGGAAGAAGAATGGCCAGATTCGAGTATGTGTTGACTTCAGGGATCTCAACAATGAGTGTCCCAAAGGTGAATTCCCGCTTCCTATTCCAGAGCTGATGATCGATGCTACTACTGGTTACGATGCAATGTCTTTCATGGACGGTTCGTCAGGCTATAACCAAATTCGCATGGCACCAAAAGATGAAGAGCTCACTGAATTTCGTACCCCAAAGGGTATTTATTGCTACAAGGTAATGCCTTTTGGCTTGAAGAACGCTGATGCTACTTACCAAAGGGCTATGCAGAATATTTTTGGCGATCTTCTCCACAAGAATGTCGAATGCTATGTTCACGACTTGGTGGTAAAATCAAGAGAGAAGGGCGACCACTTGAAAGACTTGAGAATGGTATTTGAGTTGCTCCGGAGGTACCAACTTAGGATGAATCCATTGAAATGCGCCTTTGGAGTTACTTCTGGAAAGTTCCTTGGTTTCATTGTATGACATCGAGGTATCGAAATTGATCAAGCCAAATTGGATGCCATTTTGAAAATGCCCGAGCCTCGGGATATTCATGAATTGAAAAGTCTGCAAGGAAAGCTAGCATACCTTAGAATATTCATCTCGAACCTAGCTTGAAGGTGCCAACCATTTAAACGCCTCATGAATAAAGGCGTTCCTTTTAAGTGGGACCAAACTTGTAGCAATGCCTTTGAAAGTATCAAAACCTACTTGATGAAGCCTCCAGTTTTAGCAACTCCAATACTTGGAAAGCCATTTATACTATACATTGTGGCGCAAGAAAGGTCTGTTGGAGTACTGTTGGCCCAAGAAAATAGTGAGGGGAAAGAAAACTCTCTTTACTACTTGAGTAGGATGATGACACCAAACGAGTTGAATTATTCGCACATTGAAAAGTTGTGTTTGGAGCTAGTCTTCTAAATTCAAAAGCTGAAGCACTACTTTCAAGATCATGTTGTCCGTCTTGTTTCTAAAGCAAATCCTATCAAGTTCGTGATGTCAAAACCCGTTCTTAGTGATCGACTAGAGAGATGGTACCTCCAATTTCAAGTTTGAGATTTTGTACTGTAACGACTCGGATGGGCGTTACGTAGAACATGCATTATTATTACTGTTTTTGCCTTGTCATAGGTTGGTTATACTGTTTATGATGTGTTTGAGTAGGTTGGCTCGGGTTTAGAATGGTTGTAGTGAGAATTGAGACACTTAGTCTCTAACAGTAGCTTTATAGTTGGAAAAGTCAATTGGGAGTTAACTTATTGGTAAACGACCTCGGAATGCGGATTTTATGGCTCGGATAGCTTCGTTAGGTTATTTGGGACTTAGGAGTATGTCCGAAATATTTTTGTGATGTCCGGTGTAGAATTAGGCTTGAATTAGCGAAAGTTAGTTTTTGGCGATTTTCGGTCGGCAGTGAAAAATAGGCTATCGGAGTCGGAAGGGAATTCCGGAAGTTGGAACAGGTTCATAATAGAATTTTGGATATGATTGCAAAATTTCAGGTCAATTGGATGTGTTTTGGTTGGCTTTGGCATCGTTGGTGGAATTTAGAAATTTCAAAGTTCATAGGCTTGAATTTGATGTGATTTTGGTGTTTTGATGTTATTTTGGGTGTACCGAGTGTGAAACTAAGTTTGAATGATCGTAGGAGATGTTTTGGTATGTTTGGTTGGGGTCCTTAGGGGCTCAGGATTGATTTCGGATGGTTAATGGAAGGTTTTGGAGTTAGAAAGTTGCAGCAACAGCTGCTGGTGTGATGCTACTGTGATTTCCGCACTTGTGGATGTTTGACCACAAGTGCGAGCCGTAAGAGCGAGCTTGTTGATCGCAGGTGTGGGCACAGGGGTTCTGGATGAAAACTGCAGAAGCTGTCGTTTAGGCGCATCTGCGCAACCGCAGGTGCGATGCCTGGGCCGTTGGTGCAAGAATTGGTGGTTTAATGAAATTCCGCAGGTGCGGTCCTCCTAAGCGCAGGTGCGGACCGCAGGTGCGCGAAAAAGGCCGCAGGTGCGAAAAGCCTGGGCAGAAAAGTATAAAAAGGGGACTTAACGATTTTTAACCCTCTTTTCACCATTGTTGTGCGGGTTCCGAGCTTTTTGAGGGTTTTTGAAGAGGGAAACATTTTTTCTTCATTGAGGTAAGATTTTTGGACTTATTAACTTGATTATATGTTATTAAGGACCTTATTAGAAGTGTTTAATTAGGGAAAATCAGTGGAAAAGGGGGAAATTAGGGCTTGAGTTTAAGAGACCTTCTAAGGGTGATTTGAGGGGTCAATTGGACTTCGATTTCGACGTTCTTTATATGTACAGACTCGTGAGATGATGAGGATCGTTCTAAATAAAGTTTGTCGAGTTCCAAGACGTGGTCCCGGGGTTCGGGTTTTGGCTAATTTCGGGTTTTGTGCATAAAGTTGATATTTTCGATTGGGTCTCATTCCCCTAGCATATTTTGATGTGAAAAATCTAAACTTGATAGATTTGGAGCATTCGGAAGTTGATTCGAGGGGCAAGCGTGCGGAGTAGGTTTTCAGGCTAGTTTGAGGTAAGTAATGTCCTTAAATCCTGTCCTGAGGGTATGAAACCCCGGACTTTGCATCCTTTCACGGTTTTGGAGTGACACACACACTGGATGACGAGTGTGGGGCGTGCACGAATTGGATATTTGGAAATTTGTTCCTTTTTAGGCAACTATTGAGTTGCGAAACTGCTTTTAAAGCATATGTTTTATAGTATCAATATGTTTTGATATATTTGGGTTGTAAGCCACGTTTGGGGCCTAGTGCCAATCTATTTAAACCCCTTGGGGGCTATTTCCTGATATTCCTCACTTATAAATTATGATTTTACACTCAGTCTTTCCTGATAAATTGTTTTGACACTCAGAGTTTATTAATATTGTTTCTTGAAATGAAATATTGTTTTGGGTCGAGAACCCCGTTTAATTATGGCCCGAGTGGCATGTTGAGAGTGTCTGAATGAGTGAGGTCGAGGGCCAATATTGTGAGGATATTTATGATATGAGAGATTCCGAGAGCCTGAGTGATTGATGTCATGATTTGGATTGTTTATAGCGCTTGGGTTGTAGGAGCCCTTCCGGAGTCTGTACACACCCCCAGTGAGCGCAGGTACCTACTAAGTGCGAGTGCCGAGTGATTGGGAGACATGAGTGACTGTGAGGTGCTGAGTGACTGTTACTGAGTGGTGGTGAGGTGCTGAGTGATTGATTATGAGTAATGGTTTTGCCCGAGGGGCGGTTTTATAATGATATTTTGCTGAGTTTGATTATGATTATTTTTATTCTTTTTCACTGATATTCTGAAAATTTTACTGAGAAACATTGGAGAAATATAGTTGTTCAAAGGATTTTTACGGAAATTGGTTTTCAAACTTATGTATTAAATGTATACTTTAATAAGACTCAGTATTTTACTATTTGTGGATTGGTGTTTTGTGATGTGTGTTTCTTATCTTCAGACTTGATTTATTTTCATTACTACTGAGTTGGCGTACTCATCATTACTCCCTGCAGCTCTGTGTGCAGATCCAGGTACCGGTTCTGAGCAGTAGTCACTTGCGTCCGTTCTGCATCAGCTTTGAGATTTAGGGGTAGCTGTCCAGCATCCACAGCTTCTCCATTTACATTCCTTCATTTAGTATTTAGTATTTTGTTCTGAGATAGTGTATTATGACATTAGCAGTATTAGTCTTATTTTTAGATGCTCGTGATCTGTTTGACTCCAGTTCTGGGGAATGGTTAGACTGTTAGACTATATTGTGCTTCGTTAAAGACTTAGAAAAATCTTATACTTGCTTGAATATTATTAATGATTTTGAGAATTTTTATTAAAAGAAATGTGTGGTTATGTGATAATGGCTAGCCTAGTTCCACGATAGGCACCATCACGACCTGTTAGGATTTGGGGTCGTGACAAGTTGGTATCAGAGCCCTAGGTTACATATGACTCAACGGTCATGAGCAGGTTTAGTAGAGTCTTGCGGATCGGTACGGAGACGTATGTACTTATCTTCGAGAGGCTACAGAACTCTTAGGAAAAATTTCATTTATTGAATTCTGTCGTGCTAATCTGTTGCATCTAGAAATATAAAATTTTGTTGTTTCATTCTCTCACAGATGGTGAGGACACGTGCTTCGGATCAGGGTGACCAGACACCAGCCGGACCCACGAGGATTCGAGGTCGTGGTAGAGGTAGGGGACCAGCCCGTGCAGCAGCCGGGACAGTACCAGAGGATCCTCCTACTATTCAGGATCAGGTTCCCTCCGCGGGTGCTCCAGCGGGACAGGCTAAGGCACCGGCAGTGCCCATTGTCATTCCGGGTCTTAAGGAGACCCTGGCTCAGATCTTGACAGTATGCACTTGTTTGGCTCAGGCAGTTGCTATCTCTACTATTGCCTCCAGAACTCAGGCCGGGGGAGGCACTCAAACTCCAGCTTCCCGGACACCTGAGTAGGTTGTACAGGGACTTCAGACACCAGGGGCAGTCCCAACCCAACCAGTTGCTCCAGTTCAGGACTATGTGGTCCCAGTTATGCCCGAGGATGAGCAGCGCAGACTGGAGAGGTTCAGTAGACTTCAGCCTCCGACTTTCAGCTGCACTGAGGGCGAGGATGCCCAGGTTTTTTTGGATAAGTGTCATAGGATACTCCGTACTGCTGGGATTCTGGAGACCAGTGGGGTCTCATTTGCTACATTTCAGTTTGCCGGTGCTGCCTTTACTTAGTGGGATGCATTTGAGAGGCGTAGGCCGGTTGGTTCAGCACCCCTCTCATGGCAGCAGTTTTCCACGATCTTTTTGGAGAAGTATGTTCCTCAGTCCCACAGAGAGGAGCAACGCAGGCAGTTTGAGCAGTTGCGCCAGGGAGCTGTCAGTTACACAGTACGAGATGTAGTTTTCTGAGTTGGCTCGGCATGCTTCTGAGTTAGTCCTTACTGATAGGGAGCGGATCAGGAGATTTGTAGATGGTCTCACTTACCAGCTCCGCATTTTGATGACTAGGGAGAGAGTGTCTGGAGCTACATTCGAGCAGGTTGTTGACATTGCTCGGGATATTGAGTCGGTTCGTAGAGAAGAGAGAGAGGAGAGGGAGGCCAAGAGGCCTCGAGGATCAGGTAGCTTCAGTGGTTCCCCTTCCAGAGGGCAAGTTCAGCATAACAGAGGTCGCCATTTAGACCTCCTCAGCCAGTTTTCCCAGCCTATAGTGGCGCATCCTCGGGGCAGGGTCCCCGCAGCTCTCATCAGGGTCGTTTATCCTTTAGTTCCCTTCCAGCTCAGATCTCCTCCAGAGCATCATCATATCAGGGTTCTTCTATTCATGGTTCATCCGGTAGCTATCCTGGTAGCAGGGGTTCCCTTCAGTCCCCATCTCCAGCTCCAGGTAGTTGTTTTGAGTGTGAAGAGTTTGGAAATATGTGGAGGTCGTGTCCTCGCCGTCCTGGTATTTCATCTCAGCAGAGGGGTCAGCCCTCGACTTCAGCCCTAGTTACTTCACCACCAACCCAGGAGACTAGGGGTGGAGGTCAGGCAGCCAGAGGCCGCCCTAGAGGGGGAGGTCGGGCAGGTGGAGGTCAGCCACGTATATGTGTACTCCCAACTAGGCCTGATGCTTTGGCCTCCGATGCGGTGATTACAGGTACTATCTTCGTCTGTCACAGTGATGCTTTGGCTTTATTTGACCCTGGTTCCACATACTCTTATGTTTCATCATATTTTGCTCACTTTCTGAGTATGCCCTGTGAGTCTTTAGTTACGTCTATTCATGTGTCGACTCCGGTGGGCGATACTATCATTGTGGACTGTGTGTATCGGTCGTGTGTGATATCTATTGGGGGTCTGGAGACCCGAGTGGACTTGTTGTTGCTCAACATGGTTGATTTTGATGTGATACTAGGCATGGATTTGTTATCCCCATGTCATGTTATTCTTGATTGTCATGCTACGACCGTGACCCTGGCTATGCCCGGAGTTCCGAGAGTTGAGTGGAGAGGGTCTATTGAGTATTTACCTAGCAGAGTGATTTCTTACTTGAAAGCTCAGCGTATGGTTGAGAAAGGCTGTGAATCTTATCTTGCTTTCGTGAGGGATGTTAGTAGTGAGACTCCTTCTATTGATTATGTTCCTGTAGTCCGTGATTTTTCGGACGTATTCCCTGCAGACCTCCCAGGCATGCCACCTGACAAGGACATTGATTTTGGCATTGACTTGGTGCCAGGCACCAAGCCTATCTCTACTCCACCTTATTGTATGGCACCAGCGGAGTTGAAAGAATTTAAAGAGCAGCTTCAGGAACTCCTAGATAAGGGATTCATTCGACCTAGTGTGTCACCTTGGGGTGCACCGGTGTTGTTTGTGAAGAACAAGGATGGTTCTATGCGCATGTGTATCGATTATCGGCAGCTGAACAATGTTACGGTGAAGAACCGGTATTCTTTGCCCCGTATTGACGACTTGTTTGACCAGCTTCGGGGAGCTAGAGTGTTCTCCAAGATTGACTTGAGGTCCGGGTATCATCAGTTGAAGATTCGGGATTCTGACATTCCGAATACTGCTTTCAGGACCAGATATGGTCATTATGAGTTTCTGGTTATGTCATTTAGGTTGACCAATGCCCCAGCCGCGTTCATGCATTTGATGAACAACGTGTTTCAGCCTTACCTTGGTTCTTTTGTCATTGTTTTCATTGATGACATCCTGGTATATTCTCGTAGCCAGGAGGAGCATGCTCAGCATTTGAGGGTTGTGTTGCAGAGGTTGAGAGAGGAGAAGCTTTATGCAAAGTTCTCCAAGTGTGAGTTTTGGCTTGGTTCAGTAGCTTTCTTGGGACACGTGGTGTCTAGTGAGGGTATTCAGGTTGATCCGAAAAAGATTGAGGCGGTGCAGAGTTGGCCCAGACCGTCCTCGGCTACAGAGATTAGGAGCTTCCTTGGTTTGGCGGGATATTACGGTCGATTTGTGGAGGGGTTCTCTTCTATTGCTTCACCTTTGACCAGATTGACCCAGAAGGGTGCTCCATTTAGATGGTCCGATGAGTGTGAGAAGAGCTTTCAGAAGCTCAAGTCAGCATTGACCACATCTCCGGTGTTGGTTTTGCCTACTGGTTTGGGTTCTTATACAGTTTACTGTGATTCCTCTAGAGTTGTCTTGGGAGCGATATTGATGCAGGATGGTAGGGTGATTGCCTACGCGTCTAGACAGCTGAAGGTGCACGAGAAGAATTACCCAGTGCATGATCTTGAATTAGTTTCCATTGTTCATGCCTTGAAGATTTGGCGCCATTATTTGTATGGGTGCAGTGTGAGATTTTCACCGATCATCGTAGTCTGCAGTATCTGCTGAAGTAGAAGGACTTGAATTTGCGTCAGAGGATATGGTTGGAGCTTCTCAAGGATTATGACCTCACTATCTTATATCATCCGGGAAGGCCAATGTAGTGGTTGATGACCTAAGTCGCAGAGCAGAGTGTTTGGGGAATCTAGCCTACCTTCCAGCAGTAGAGCGACCTTTAGCACTTGAGGATCATGCTTTCGCGGGTCAGTTGGTGAGATTGGATTTGTCATAGCCTCCTCGAGTATTAGCTAGCATGGCTTCCCGGTCTTCTCTTTATGATCATATTAGAGCACACCAGTATGATGACCGGCACTTGTTAGTTCTCCAGGATAGGGTCCGTCGAGGTGATGTCAGGGATGTGACTATCGGTGATGACGGGGTTATGAGGATGCTGGGCCATATTTGCGTGCCCAATGTGGATGGGCTTCGAGAGGTTGATATTAGCAGAGGCCCATAGCTCGCGGTATTCCATCCATCCGAGTGTCGCGAAGATATATCAGGATCTGAGACAACAGTATTGTGGAGGCGGATGAAGAGAGATATTGTTGAGTATGTAGCACAGTGTCTCAACTGCCAGCAGGTTAAGTATGAGCACCAGATACCTGGTGGATTACTTCAGAGGTTAGATATTCCGGAGTAGAAGTGGGAGCGGATCACCATGGACTTTGTAGTTGGTCTTCCACGGACTTCGAGGGGATTTGATGTTATTTGGGTCATTGTGGATCGGCTGACCAAGTCCGCGCACTTCATTCCTGTCGGTACTACTTATACTTCAGAGCAGTTAGCTGGCATCTACATCAGGGAGATCGTCCGATTGCATGGAGTTCCGGTTTCTATCATTTCTGACAGAGGTACTCAGTTCACATCTCAGGTTTGGACGGTCGTGCAGAGATGGGTACTCAGGTAGAGTTGAGCACAACATTTCATCCTCAGACCGACGGGCAGTCGGAGCGGACTATTCAGATTTTAGAGGACATGTTGCGTGCCTGTGTGATTGATTTTAGGGATTCATGGGTCCAGATTCTGCCACTAGCGGAGTTTGCATATAATAATAGCTACCAGTCCAGTATTCAGATGGCCCCGTATGAGGCTTTATATGGTAGGAGGTGTAGATCTCCGGTTGGTTGGTTTGAGCTGGGTGAGGCTAGGCTATTAGGCACAGATTTGGTTCAGGATGCGTTGGAGAAGGTGAAGTTAATTCAGGAGCGACTTCGCATGGCGCAGTCTAGGCAGAAGAGTTATGCGGACCAGAAGGTTCGGGATGTGTCTTTCATGGAAGGAGACAAGGTACTGTTGAAGGTGTCACCCATGAAGGGTGTTATTGTATTGGTAAAAAAGAGTCTCACACGTAAGCAGATTCTTGACAACTCGGCTAGTTACGTGGACCAAGGAAAACGCAGCAGATAGACTTGATTATGTAATGAGGTACGGGACAAAGAGGTACGGTCAATAAACCCACGAGTTCATCAACCACGGGAAACTTAATGACAAAGAAGAGATACGGTCATAGTGAACCTAGACGAAGCTGCGAGCAGATTCGAGAATCAACAGTTAATGACTTATACGTTACGTAACTCCTATACAACAGTTACGGTTATCCTTTGCAACGCCTCATTAATGTAATAATTAGCCATTAATGAGCAATCATGACAGGAACCAAACGTTATACTAGGAAACCCCTATATAAAGGGAAGAAATGTAACCAATAAGGACATCTGAATTCTCGAATACAATCCACTTTATTTTTTGCATACTACAATATTGTTTATTACTTAATTTTCTTTATTTATCGTATTACTTTCTTGATTATCAGTAACCCGCGTTCATCCTAAATAGCTTTGGTCAAGGAATCTAATTCTTTGGTTAAACAAATTGGTTCCGTTACCGGGAATCTGATAATCATAGTTTATTTTCCAATCGCTATCCTTTAAACTATGTCGAATTCCAACAACAACAACAATGACGACAACAACCAGCAGGAAAATGGAACCCCAGTTCCAACTCCTCGAGGAACCCCACACGGTTCAAAGGAGTCATACCCGGAAAATCCGATAACCATCATAACAATAATGAGCAAACGATAAAGCAGGATCAAGTAAAGCAAATGAGTGCTGATTATGTGGGATAAGCTTTGCAAGAGTTTGCAAGAGGATTACCACGGGCACCACCAACACCATTAACACCGCCTCCAAATAATACAATCATCGCAGAAAATCCTCAGTCTGGGTTAATAAACTCAGCCAGGGGTGACACTCCAAATGAATCTCTTGACACAAGACCATGTATGACTAATAACTCTGAATTACAAAATTTGTTGTTAACCGTGCAAAAACAAATGAAAGAACAGAATGATCGCATCGAGCAAATCCCTGGAGTACCGCCGACTATCAAAGGCATCGACGTTGATAGATATTCTCAACAGCCCTGGAAGCCAAGTGCGGCGCCCTTGCCTATACCCAAGAAATTCAAAGTGCTCGATGTTCCTAAATATGATGGAACAACTGACCCACGTGATCATGTGACTGCTTTCACTACTGGAGTAAAAAGAAATGATTTAACAAAACAAGAGATTGAATCAGTCCTTGTCAAGAAATTTGGGGAAACACTCACAAAAGGAGCCTTAACCTGGTATTCTCTTCTCTCTGAAAATTCTATTGATTCTTTTGCTGAGCTTGCAGATTCGTTTATAAAAGCACACTCAAGTGCACAAAATGTTGAGAAAAGAATGGAAGACATATTCAAGATAAAGCAAGGAGACACGGAATTACTCCGTGAGTTTGTAAACAGGTTTCAAAGAGAAAGAATGCAATTACCTAGGGTGTCTGATAATTGGGCAGCCATGGCATTTGCAAGCAACTTAAACGATAAAAGCTCAGAAGCCACGAGACGGCTCAAGGAAAGTCTAAGAGAATTTCCAGCTACGACGTGGAAAAATGTATACAACAGGTACAACACTAAACTCAGAATAGAAGAAGATATCAATGCTCGATCGAGAGACGAGGAGTATTACAAACCCAGACGTCCAGAACCGAAGAAAAGATCAGGTAAAAACAGGTACGATCCTTACTTAGGACCCTCGGGACGTGACACACGTCCCAGGTTCGAAAATACTAGACCGTCAGGAAGAGATATAGGCTCATCCTCGTCTAGATCCAGGTAAGATCGAGATGAACGGTCCAGAGGTAATACCTGTTATACCCCATTTTAACACGGGTCAAATTAGAGTATAACATATTGGTAATTTTGATAGTACTTGAAATTAACTCTATTTTATATGGTCTGCTTAGTTTTAGAAATTCTAGGTAAGGGTTCTAGTTATCTCAAAAGGAAGGGCTAATGCACCTTTTAAGATCCATTAAAATGGTTAACCGGCCAAACTTAGGTTAATTAATTGAAACTCTGTTGCTTAGAAAAATTATTTGAAAGAAGAATGGTTAACTAAATTAAACGAGGGACAACATATTAAGGAGGCGGTAACCAATTCTTTATTTTAAAGACTCGAAATTTGAAAATCATTCTGAGCCTATTCAAAGTAGAACAACTTATTAACTCCATATGACACGAAACGATTTTGAAGGAAAATATTGAAACTTTGAAAAGATGGAAACTAACTTTTAAAGAAATATAACATTTCAAAAAGGCATTTGCATCTATACCCGCTTTTTATGTCACGTTTTAACCTGTGCTTGCTTTGCAAAAATAATTGTAAGTGTACCCGCTTTTTCGCATAACTTCTGCATACGGGGCTGAAGTAGCGCAAAACTTCAGCATTCTAGTAGACGGGCCTGAAGTAACAAGTGTGCTGAATCAAGTGTGCTGAAGTTTTTATTTTTGTAACTGGCGAACTTCAGCTCTAGAGCTGAAGTTTTTGTTTTTGTAACTGGCGAACTGAAGTTTCGTTTTGTAACTGGAGAACTGAAGTTTTGTTTTGTAACTGGCGAACTTCAGCTGAAGTTTTTGTTTTTGTAACTAGCTAACTTCAGCTCTAGAGCTGAAGTTTTTATTTTGTAACTATCGAACTTCAGTTCTAGAGCTTTCTAACAACTCAAATTCTAGTGCTTCTTCTTCTTCTTCTAGTCCTACCACTTCTTCCCCAAATTGCAATTGCAACTCAAGTGCCACCCTTCAGGTTTGAAAGATATATCACTTCTTTCTCAATTTGGCATTGGTTAATTTCTGAAGCTTCTCTTTTATTTATGTACAATTTGGAAGACGCATTATTTATAATTTGTTTTTAAATAATCTCATAAACATATTTATGGCAATCATCTCATGAACTGAAATTCCATAGCAGCGCCAACAACAGCAGAAGAAAGAAGAAGGACGAGAAAGGGGGCTGAAGTTATTTAAAAAGTGGGTACAAATTAAAAAAATTAAAAAAAATGGGTATAGGTTAAATGGGGGAGACCAAATAGGGTGCCCGTGCAATTTCTACTTTCAAAAGGGGTGATGGGCTTAAGGGTATGTTTTGACTTGAGAAAACCAATAGCCCAAAAAATTATTCCTAAAGGAACAAGATAAAGGGAAACATGTTCCTACATTAAACATTGTTTAAAGAAAAGCAATCCTCATTAAGAAAATACTTGGCTGGAAATAAACTTTTTGCTTCAAAAAACTTCAACTTAATTTCAACTTAACGATATTAGAAATTGGCTTTGACGAAAAGTTTTCAATCATTTTAATAAATTGACTTCTTTAGAAAATATTAGAGGTATAGTATTAAGCTTAGTAGAAAATATATTTGCCAATGATAAATAGATGAAAAGGTTACTAAATTAGTGATGTCAAATGCCTAAAGTTATACAAACACTAGAGAACACAGAACCTAGATGGTTAATTCCACAATTGAGGTGCACACCAAACAAATAAATAAAAATCAACAATAATAAAGGATTAGCAACAATAAAGAATAAAAGAAAAGATGCCATAGGCACCCCCAAGCGTTTTGCTTGTTTTTCTCGCTATCCGTTGCTCTAAGGAAGATGGTATGCAATGACTCCATAAGGTGGGTAGAAGGAGTCTCGCTTTAAAACTCCACGATTTGCTCCAAAATGTACATGCCACGACAAGGGAAAGAAGGAAATAAGAAGGATTAGAAACTAAGGAAACTAATTCTTATTATGAAAACAAAAATAAGAGAAAACATAAAATGAATGCACATTTTATCAAGTATATAAATGACTTAAACCCATCATGAAGCTTGTATGTGCCTATAAACTTAACAGTAAATGTATTCCCCAAGCAAAGAAGGCCTATGATTCAAGGGTGTTTGCTCCTCTCTGCAAGACCTATGATTTCATGTTTGCCAAAATGCCCTTCTGTAGTAAACAACCACTTTGTTGTATCTCCAAATCCTTACTCCGAAAAAAGAAACTTAACAGTATTTCATACAATGGCATTGTAATGAGATTTTAAAGATAATGCTATTTGACACACATATATACAGTTTTAAATAAAGCCATTAGGCTTATGTGAAAATTAAAACTCCAAATGTTCTACTCTACAGTCATACTATTAGCGTCATTTTAAAGAAGCCGTAAAACTAACTAAATTCTTGAATGATAAACTATATTTTCATAGACAAAGAGGGTTCTAACAAATCAACACAATTGCAAAAATCAATCCGGCATCAAGATTATTTAAGATAGACTTTTGGACATGGGTTCTACGACAGAGACAACTCTATTTGAAAAGGAACAATATATATATATACATATATATATATTTTTAATTTTTTTTATTTTTTATGGTGGCATGCTATTTATAATTCACAACAGAAACAAATCTACAACATTATATAATACAAATACCATAACACACGATTTCTAAAACACTGTATTTTAACATTAAAAAAAATGGATAGAGTGGAGTAGAATTTACCTTTTGTGGGGCAGTGAACAAGGGCTTAAAGGTCGCTTCAGATCTACTCTTCTGGATTTCGAATTGAAGCTTGAGAGAGATAGAGTACAAAAAATTAAAAGTACAAATATGATTTTTTTTAGATTCCCGAATGTCCCTTTGGCTGGTGGGTTTAGGAGTATTTATAGGAGAAGACTAGGGTTTTGGACGAAAATTGAGCGCGATTTCAAATTTCAAACGATCAAGGAGCCGTTTAAGAACTCTGAAGCTAATCCTCCTTGTTAAGAAGAAAAATCTAATTTTTCAAAAGTTGTTTGGCCTTTTGCTTTGACCAAATCTCCTCAAGGACAGGCGTGAGAGAAGGAGTCACGTGATACAAAAGAGAGACAAAACTTACTCGAAATTGACCGGACAAACCTGGCCATGGCTGAAACTCGGCTGACATTGACGCAAAAATGGTACGAGGGAGAAGGAGATATGAGGCGCTGCTGTATTTTCTTACTAGGTTAGAAATTAGAGAGTAAAACATTTAAAAGGGTGTTGGGCCGGTTGGACTGAATTGGGCTAGGCTCTGCCGATGGGTAGCTTTTGGATTAGTTTGATTTTCAATTCTTTCTTTACTCCTTTTCTCTTGGGCTTCTATATTTATCTCGAATAACTAATATAATAAGTGTATAATAATGATAAATTAGTAATATTAAAATAGTAGTAATATTAGTAGCAATGAGAGAGGACTAATATAATAATTATAATAATAATAATAATCGTATAATAGTAGTAGTAATAATAAAAAAAACAATATAGTACATTATGATAGTAATAAAAATTTACCAACAATAATAATAATAATAATAATAATAATAATAATAATAATAGTAAATGGAAAATAGTACTGAAAAATAAATTATTTGATGTATTAATGACGTAGAAGCTCAAGGAAATTAATTGAAAGAAATGAGGGACAAAATTGGATATCAACAATACCCGAATTGGGGACCATAACTTTAACGTAAGCACTACAGAACTTGTCTCAATACTAAGAAATATGGGAGACAAAGTTAAATGGCCCAAAGAGATGCGGTTGAATCCAAATAGGAGAAATCCAGATCAGTGGTGTGAATTCCATAATGATCATGGACACAGAACCACAGATTGTAGATTTTTACAAGGTGAAATAGAACATTTATTAAAACAGGGCTATTTAACAAAGTTGTTTAGTGATAAAGGTAAACAGGCATACATGAATAACAGGCAGGAGCCTCCAAAGCCTCCCTCTCCGAAGCGAACTGTTAACGTGATACATGGAGGAGAGGAAGTAAATAGAATAGTTTGTCAATTAGCATCAACGCTCACAAATACCCATGGAAAGCGGGTTCGAGAAGATCCAAATAAAGACAAAATAACCTTTGATGATGCAGACTTTGGTGGACTGATGCTTCCTCATAATGATGCACTGGTAATATCTTTACTTATTCATGACACTAACGTTAAAAGAGTATTGATTGATCCAAGAAGTTCAGTCAATATCATTTTGATAAAAGTCGTGGAAGAAATGCTAGTGGAAAATCAAATGATCCCAAAGGCACGAGCCATATCTGGGTTCGATAATTCTACAGTAATAACCAGAAGAGAGATTGAACTTAATACTTACGCTGAAGGAGTGGTCAAAAACACGAAATTTCAAGTCATTGATACAGAGATGGCTTACAATGGCATTTTGGGAAGACCATGGATTCATGATATGAAAGCAGTCCCATCCACCTTACATCAGGTAATAAAATTCCCATCAATGGGGAGTGAGAAAAATTAGAGGTGACCAACAAACTTCCAGAAATATAAACTCAATAGCACTTCACAACAAAAGAGATACGGGAGATGTTGAAGCCTTCCAAACGGAGGCCAGTGATCAAACAGGTATGGAAAAAATCTTTGATCAATCATGTATAAAGGAAATGAATATTCAAACAGGTACAGGAGAAGATACCAGCGAGACAAATCCTATTATCATCGAAAATATGCTGGATCACGCAGACATAGATTTTAGACCAGACTTCATTCGTGAACCAGAAGAAGACGAACATATCAAAACAACCGCGGAAGAACTCGAGGTTGTTCTGTTGTCTGAACAAAAGCCCGAGAAAAATTTGTATGTTGGCACGAGACTGCTGGAGAGGTTAACCCCCGAGCAAAAAGGTATGCTAATTGATTATTTAAAATCTAACGCCGATTATTTTGCATGGTCCCATTCAGATATGACGGGTATTCCACCAGAAGTGATGACTCATAATCTAAATGAAGATCCATCATTTGTACCTGTTAAACAAAAGAAAAGAAAGCAAGGAACGTTCAAGAATCAAGTGATCGACGATGAAGTCCAAAAACTCTTGAACATAGGTTCCATACGAGAGGTAAAATATCCTAACTGGCTAGCTAACACAGTGGTGGTACCTAAAAAGAACGAAAAATGGAGGGTTTGTGTAGATTATACTAATTTAAATCAAGCATGCCCCAAAGATTCATTTCCTTTGCCACATATAGATCAGATGATTGATGCTACCGCAGGTCATGAATTATTAAGTTTTCTAGACGCATACTCTGGTTATAGTAAGATTAAAATGGATCCCTCAGACGAGGAAAAAACCTCATTCATTACTAACAGGGAGACTTACTGTTATAAAGTCATGTCTTTTGGCTTAAAGAATCTAGGAGCCACTTACCAAAGGTTAGTGACTAAAATGTTCCAAGAACATTTAGGAAAGACAATGGAAGTCTATATTGATGGTATGCTTGTAAAGTCAACACAAGCGGAAGATCACCTCCAGCATCTCTCTACTACTTTTGATATCTTACGCAGGTATAATATGAAGCTCAATCCGGAAAAATGTGCTTTCGGAGTACAATCAGGTAAGTTTTTGGGATTCCTTGTATCTAATAGAGGAATATAGGTAAATCCAGCTCAAATAAAAGTTATAGAGGAAATACCTGATATTTTAACAAATAAAAAAGAGGTTCAAAGATTGACAGGGAGAATAGCCGCCTTAGGAAGATTTATTTCTAGGTCTTCCGAAAAAAGCTTTAAATTCTTTTCAGTTCTTAAAAAACAAAATCACTTCGAATGGACTGAAGAATGTCAACAAACCCTCAAAAATTTGAAGATTTATTTATCAAAGCCACCACTGCCCTCAAAGCCAAAAGAAGGGGAAAGATTGTACATCTACCTGGGTGTTTCAGAAATTGTTGTAAGTGCAGTACTAATAAGAGAAGAGAAAGGTAAGAAATCACCTATCTACTACGTAAGTAAAACTTTATTAGATGCTGAAATTAGATACACATATCTGGAAAAATTAGCCTTAGCTTTAATAATGGCATCAAGAAAATTACGCCCTTATTTTCAATGTCATTCAATCACTGTCATGACTTCTTATCCTTTAAGAAATATTTTGCATAAGCAAGAATTGTCAGGAAGATTAGCCAAATGGGCTATAGAATTAAGTGAACATGATATAACATATCAGCCTAGAACAGCAATCAAATCACAAATATTAGCTGATTTTGTAGTTGACTTTAGTAACAGTATTACCCCTGAGGTAGAAAAAGAGTTACAATTCTTTAACAAAGTCAATCCAGGTCAGTGGACCCTATTTACAGATGGCTTTCTAACATAAAAGGGGTCGGATTAGGCATCGTCTTAATATCACCCACAGGTGAAAAGACACGGGAGGCTATTAAATGTTACCCTATAACTAACAATGAAGCAGAGTACGAGGTTGTTATTGCAGGTTTAGAAATGGCACGGGATCTGTCAATCGAGCAAATCATAATCAACAGTGATTCCCAATTGGTGGTAAATCAGATACAGGGGACTTACATCGCTCGAGAAACTCGAATGCAACAATATATAGAAAAGGCACGGGAACTTGTAAGACAGTTCGAAACGTGGAAGATAATACAAATACCTAGAGAAGAAAATGCAGAAACGGATGCATTAGCAAACCTCGCGGCAGTTACAGAAGTAACAAATAAACACAACGCCATTGTTGTCCACCTCTTCCATTCAGCAATCGACCAAGACAGGAACGAGGTATCTTTCAATAATTTAACTTGGGATTGGAGAAACGAAATTCTCAATTTTTTGCAGAATGGTACCATACCTGAAGACAAGAAAGCAGCTCAAGCGCTTCGCCGCAAAGCAGCACGATATTGTCTAGTCCGCAACTCATTGTATCGCAAAATGTTCGGTGGACCCCTAGCAAAATGCCTCGGACCTAATCAGACAGAGTTCGTGATAAAGAAAGTCCATGAAGGACACTGTGGAAATCATGTAGGAGTAAGATCCTTGGTATAAACTTTAATCCGAGCCGGGTATTATTGGCCTAAGATGGAAGAAGATGCAGAGAACTTCATATCTAAATGTGACAAGTGTCAAAGGTTCGCCAACAATATGCATAGACCAGCGAAATTGTTGCACTCAGTCATATCTCCATGGCCCTTCATGAAATGGGGAATAGATATAGTGGGACCTCTTCCCCCAGCTAAAGGACAGGTACGATTTCTACTTGTCCTTACTGATTACTTCACGAAATGGGTGGAAGTAGAAGTGTTCAAACAAGTGCGGGAAAAGGAGGTCAAAAGCTTCTTATGGCGAAACATAATATGTCGTTTTGGGATTTCGAAAGAGATCGTGTGTGATAATGGCCCACAATTTATAGGCTCTCAAATCACAGAATTCTTTGAGAGTTGGCAAATTAAACGGATTGCCTCAACGCCATATCATCCTATAGCTAATGGAAAAGATGAGTCTACGAATAAAATCATCGTCAACAATATAAAGAAGCGGTTAGATAAAGCCAAAGGGAATTGGCCCGACGAATTACCGGCAGTATTATGGGCATACATGACTACATCAAAAACAGCCACGGGAGAGACTCCGTTCGCACTTGTTTATGGCTCGGAGGCATTAATACCCGTGGAAATCGGTGAGCCGAGTTAATGTTTTGGGAGTTGCCTTATTGGAAGGATAATCTTCTCCGTCATAACCTTGATGTCATGCATATTGAGAAGAATTATTTTGATAATTTGTTCAACACAATGATGGATGTTAAAGGTAAGACAAAGGATAACCCAAAGGCTAGAATGGACTTACAAGAATATTGCAGGCGCCCTGAATTACACTTGCAAACATCAAACAATGGTAAGATATTCAAGCCTAAATCAAGTTACACATTCACTTTGGAGGAAAGAAAGCAAATTTGTGATTGGGTAACGAAATTGAATATGCCTGAGGGTTATGCGTCGAATCTTGGAAAAAAAGTTGATATGGAGGTAGGGAAGTTGAGCCATTTGAAAAGTCATGACTGTCATGTTTTCATGGAGACCTTAGTGCCTATTGCATTTTGTGGTTTGCCTGAAAGAATCTGGAAACCCATCACAGAGATTAGTTTGTTTTTCAAGGACTTGTGTTCTTCCACATTAAGGGAAGAAAACCTAATCCGGATGGATCAGAACATTCGTGTAACATCTACGAAGCTGGAAAAGATATTTCCATGTGGTTTTTTTGATGTGATGGAACACCTTCCAATACACCTTGTACACGAGGCAAGACTTGGAGGGCCCGTTCAATGCAGATGGATGTATCCCTTTGAGAGGTAATATTATAAGTTTCATGTAAATTTCTGTGTTATTAGAATGTTCTTGGCTAACCTGAAATTATGTAGGACAATTGGCAAATGCAAACAATTTGTTAAGCAAAGGAATAGGATAGAAGGATCTATATGCGAAGCTTATCTTGCAAAGGAAACTTCTCATTTTTTGCTCTTATTATTTTGAGAGTAAGGTGAGATGTGCTAGGAATAGGCCCAATAGGAACACGGTCCAATGTGTGAATGATCCATTATATCCGCATATGTCCATATTCAATCAACCAGGCCGATGTTCTAAGGATGTTAGAAAGAGAAGTTTGAGTGATATGGAGTACAAGTCAGCTACACTTCATGTGTTACTAAATTGCCCCGAAGTTACACCATTTCTCAAGTAAGTATTGATTTAGTAGTTATCAAAATATTAAATTTAATTTGATTACATCTCAATGCAACTACTAAAAATATTTGATGTGTCACAGTCACTTCGTGGGTCAATTTGGCCAAGATTCTGTATATACGGGATTTGATACGTGGTTCAAACAAGTTGTAAGTTTATCTATATAATATTCTAACACTATGTTGGTAAACAGTGTTTGGAAGTTACGCTAACTTATGATTTTT
>ML254109.1:0-10692 GCA_005239495.1 Nicotiana undulata
TTACGTTGGTGCTCGGTTGAGTAAGGTACCGGGTGCCCGTCGCGGCCCATCGGTTTGGGTCGTAACATAGTATTCTGTTTTTGACTTAAGGAATTAACTGGGCGATTTTCCTCATCGCGATTGCAAGAAGAGGGCTGCGATCGCGGAGAGTCTGGTCCTAACTCACTGCGATCGCAGAAGAGGAGTCGCGATCGCGGAGCATAGCTTAGCTGACCCTATGCGATTGCAAGAAGAGGTTTGCGATCGCGGAACACTGGGACGTTACACAATGCGATCGCGGGTCGAAGGAATGCGATCGCGGAAGGGACCTGGATAGACCTCTGCGATCGCGGAGCAAGGGCTGCGATCGTAGAGAAGAAAACACCACACACCAGAAACCTGCAACATCACACCAGGTTTTTGACTCTTTAACACTCTGTTAGCTACCCGAAACTCACCCGAGCCCTCGGGTCTCAAAGCCAAAAACACACACGACTCCCAAAACATCTTATGAACTTATTCAAGAATTTAAATCACCAAAATATCATCAAGAACATCGAATCAAACCTCACAACTCTTAGAATTTTCTCAAACTTCATAAACTTCTAAATTTCCCATTTTTAATCCGAATCATGTCGTTTCAAGTCCGTTTCACAACAAATTTCAAATAACATATAATAAACCTGTTCCAGGCTCCGGAACTTTAATACGGGCCCGGTAACATGGTTTTTACTTAATAATTCATTTTCAAATTCCTATATTATTTCCAGAAAACAATTTCCTTTAAAAATTCATTTCTCGGGCTTGGGACCTCGGAATTCGATTCCGGGAATATGCCCAAGTCCCATATTTTACTACGGACCCTCCGTGACTATCACATCACGGGTTCGGGTCTGTTTACCAAAAATATTGACCAAAGTCAACTTTATTCAATTATTCAATTCAAAAATCCCATTTTTATCAAATTTTCTCATGGAAACTTCCCGGCTACCTGCCCCGGGCTGCGCACGCATATTGATGTGAGATTAACGGAGGCTTTCGGGGCCTTGAAACATAGATTTAGCTGGAATTACTTAGGATGACCTTTTGGGTCATCACAATCTCCACCTCTAAAACAAACGTTCGTCCTTGAACGGACATAGAAAAGTACCNCGGCTCCTCCTTATAAGTCAAATCCTTGTCCAATTGGACACCGCTGAAGTCAAGAACATGAGATGGATCTGCAATATACCTCCGGAGCATGGATACATGAAACACTAGATGCACTGCTGATAAATGCGGTGGCAAGGCAAGTCTGTAGGCCACCTCTCCTACCTTATCTAAAATCTCAAATGGACCAATGTACCTAGGGCTCAACTTTCCCTTCTTTCCGAATCTCATCACACCCTTCATAGGCGACACTCGAAGGAACACCTGGTCTCCTACCATGAAAGCCAAAATCTCGAACTCTACGATCTGCATAACTCTTCTGCCTGGACTGAGCTGTAGGAAGCCTATCCTGAATAATCTTCACCTTATCCAAGGCATCCTGGACTAACTCCGAACCCAATAATCTAGCCTCCCCGGGCACAAACCATCCAACTGAAGACCGACATCGCCTACCATACAACGTCTCATACGGAGCCATTTGAATGCTCGACTGGTAACTGTTGTTATAGGCAAACTCTGCTAAAGGCAAGAACTGATCCCATGAACCACCAAAATCAATAACACATGCCCGCAAAATATCCTCCAAAATCTGAATAGTGCGCTCAGACTGTCCGTCCGTCTAAGGATGAAATGATGTGCTCAACTCAATTTCAGTGCCCAACTCTCTCTGAAATTCTTTCCAGAAATGGGAGGTAAACTGAGTACCTCAGTCTGATATGATAGATAAGGGCACACCGTGCAATCTGACAATCTCTCTCATATAGATCTGAGCCAACTTCTCTGCTGAAGATGAAACCGCCATCAGAATGAAATGTGCTGACTTGATCAGCCTATCTACAACAACCCATACTGCGTCAACCATCCTCGGAGTCCATGGGAGTCCAACTACAAAATCCATCGTGATACCCTCCTACTTCCACTCGGGAAGCTGAATCTGCTGCATCAAACCACCGGATCTCTGGTGCTCATATTTAACCTGCTGACAATTCAAGCACCGAGCCACATAAGCCACAATGTCCTTCTTCATTCTACGCCACCAATAATGCTGTCGTAAGTCCTGGTACATCTTCGTGGCGCCCGGATGAATGGAATACCGGGAACTATGGACCTCCTGCAATATTAACTCACAAATGCCATCAACATCCGGAACACATATACGACCCTACAATCTCAAAATTCCTTCAGCATCAATTGTGACATGCTTGGCACGTCTATGCCGAACCGCATCCCTAAGAGCACACAAATGACGATCCTCATATTGCATGGCGCGAATACGATCATACAATGAAGAACGAGCGATGGTATGGGCCAAAACAGTGCCACCCTCAGAAACCTCTAATCTAACAAATAGATTGGCTAACGCCTGAATATCCAAAGCCAAAGGTCTCTCTCCAACTGATAGATAAGCCAAACTACCCATGCTGACTGACTTCCAGCTCAAGGCATCGGACACCACATTGGCCTTTCGCGGGTGATAAAGAATAGTAATGTCATAATCTTTCAGCAACTCTAACCACCTCCTCTGCCTCATATTCAACTCCTTTTGCTTAAACAAGTATTGCAAACTCTTGTGATCAGTGAATACCTCACACGGTACCCCATACAAATAGTGCCTCCAAATCTTCAAGGCATGAACAATAGCTGCAAGCTCCAAATCATGGATTGGATAGTTCTTCTCGTGAATCTTCAACTGACGTGAAGCATAAGCTATAACTCTCCCATCCTCCATCAACATTGCACCCAACCCAACTCGTGAAGCATCACAATACACGGTATAAGAACCTGAACTTGTGGGTAGTACCAACACTGGTGTTGTGGTCAATGTTGTCTTGAGCTTCTAAAAGCTCGCTTCACACTCCTCCGACCATCTGAACTGAACACTCTTCTGCGTCAAATTGGTCATGGGGGCTGCTATAGATGAAAACCTCTCCACAAACCGGCTATAGTAGCCTGTTAGGCCCAAGAAACTCCGAATCTCTGTGGCTGAAGTGGGCCTAGGCCAATCTCTAACTGCTGAATTCTTCGGATCCACCTGAATGCCCTCTGCCGATACCACGTGGCTCAAGAATTTCACAGAACTCACACTTAGAAAACTTGGCATACAGCTGCCTATCCCTCAGAGTCTGGAGGACGACTCGAAGGTGTTGTTCGTGTTCCTCTCGGCTGCGAGAGTATATCAAAATATCATCTATAAACACGATCACAAATGAGTCCAAATAAGGCCGGAATACCCGATTCATCAACTCCATAAAAGCAGTGGCGGCATTAGTCAACCCGAACGACATGACCAAAAACTCATAATGTCCATAACGAGTGCGAAAAGCTGCCTTAGGCAAATCAGAAGCCCTAATCCTCAGCTGATGATAACCAGACCTCAAGTCTATTTTAGAGAACACCGTAGCACCCTGAAGCTGATCAAATAAATCATCAATCCTCGGCAAAGGATACTTGTGCTTGATAGTAATCTTATTCAACTGCTGGTAGTCAATACACATCCTCATTGAGCCATCTTTCTTCTTCACGAACAATACTGGAGCACCCCAAGGTGAAACACTAGGCCTGATAAAGCCTTTATCCAACAAATCCTGTAATTGCTCCTTTAATTTCTTCAACTCTGGCGGAGCTATACGATACGGGGGAATAGAAATGGGCTGAGTGCCCTCCGCTAGCTCAATACAAAAATCAATATCCCTGTCGGGTGGCATACCCGACAGGTCAGCAGGGAATACCTCTGGAAATTCACGAACCACGGGCACAGACTCCATAGAAGGAACCTCAGTACTAGAATCACGAACATAGGCCAAATACGCCAAACACCCCTTCTCGACCATGCGTCGAGCCTTCATATAAGAGATAACTCTACTAGAGGAATGAATAGGAGTCCCTCTCCACTCTAACCGAGGTACTCCTGGCAAGGCTAGGGTCACTGTTTTGGCATGACAGTCCAAAATAGCATAATAGGGAGATAACCAGTCCATGCCCAATATAATATCAAAGTCAACCATATCAAGAAGCAAGAGATCAACCTGAGTCTCCAGACCACCAATAACTACTACGCAAGCACGGTAGACTTGATCTACCACTATGGAATCACCCATCGGCGTAGACACATGTACAACAGTACTCAAGGAATCACGGGGCATGATCATATACGGAGCAAAATACGAAGACACATAGGAAAATGTAGAACCTGGATCAAATAACACCGAAACCTCTCGGCTGCAAACTAAAATTGTACCTATAATAACTGCATCAGAAGCCTCAGCATTTGGACGAGCAGGAAAAGCATAACACTGGGGATGAGCCCCTCCAGCCTGTATATCTCTGGGTCTACCTGCCACGGGCTGACCTCTACCTCTCATGGCCTGCCCTCCGCCTCTATGAGTCTGACCTCCACCTCTGGCACCACGACCACCACCCCTAGCTGGCTGAGAGGGTGAGGGCGCACCTGATGCGGGAACCATGGCACGGGAACCCTGATACTGAGAACCACCAAAACCTCCGGGGAAAAACCTGGAAATATGCCCCATACCACGACCACCACCCCTAGCTGGTTGAGAGGGTGAGGGTGCACCTGCTGCTGAGAATACTGACCCTGGAACTGTCCCTAACGACCAGAATGACCACTCTGATAGCTCTGAATCGGCGGTGCACTGATGGACGCTGAAGGTGCACTACGGGATACCTGGAGTGCCGACTGATAGCCTAGAAGGATGACCTCTGCCAAAGGGATCTCTGCCTCCAGATGAGGCACCACGGAAATGGCCAAAATGATGAGGTCTCTTGTCAGACCCCTGTCCACCACCCTCGGATAATACCATCTCAATGCGCCTAGCCATATCGGCTGCATCCTGAAAGGAGATATCAGTACCCGTCTCTCTGGCCATTTGAAGCCTGATGGGCTGAGCTAGACCGTCAATAAACCTCCGAACCCTCTCCCAGTCAGTGGGGAGTATCATAATGGCATGCCTGGCCAGTGTAATGAACCTGGTCTCGTACTGAGTGACGGACATGGAGCCATGTTGTAGACGCTCAAACTGCCTCTGAAGATCCTCTCTCTGAGTAACTCGAAGGAACTTCCCCAAGAACAACTCGGAGAACTGACCCCAAGTCAGAGGTGCAGACCCAGATGGTCTGGTCAAGCAGTAATCTCTCCACCAAGTCTTGGCGGTGCCAGAAAGACGAAATGTAGCAAAATCTACTCCATTGGACTCCACAATGCCCATGTTCCGAAGAACCTCATAACAGCTGTCTAAATAATCCTGGGGATCCTCTGATGGTGCACCAGTAAATGTAGTAGTGAATAACTTGGTGAACCGATCCAACCTCCACAAAGCGTCTGCTGACATGGCTACTCCCTCAACTGCTGGTGCCACAATACCCGACTAAACTACTCCGCCCGTCTGAGGTGCCGAAGTATGGAACTGAACGGCAAACTGCTCTGGCGTATGAATAGCAGGAGTCTGGGTCCCTCCCCCAGCCTGAGATCCAGATGGTGCAGTAGGAAGAAGACCGGCCTGAGCCACACTCTCCATGAGTCCTACTAAGCGGACTAGAGCGTCCTGAAGCACTGGGGTGGCAATGAACCCCTCTGGGACCTGAGCCGGTCCAACTAGGACTGTCAGAGTAGGAACCTCACCAGCAAAGTCTACCTGTGGGTCCTCTACTGGGGCTGCTACTCTAGCTCTGCCTCGGCCTCTAGCACGGCCTCGGCCTCAGCCCCTCGTAGGAGCTGCAATAGGAGGATCGGGCTGCTGGTCGGTCGATGAGAAAGCGTGCGTTCTCGCCATCTGCGAGAGAGTAAAATAGAGACTCAATTAGTATTCAGAATTCAACTGGCACGATAGAGAATGAAAGATGTGAAGTTATTCCTAACTTTGCAGCCTCTGGAGGATAAGTACAGACGTCTCCGTACCGATACCTCAAACTCTACCAAGTTTGTCCGTGAGTTGTGAGACCTAAGCAACCTAGGGCTTTGATACCAACTTGTCACGACCTGAAATCCCACCTTCGGGCCATGTTTGTGACTAACGGCGAACCCGCTAGACTAGCCAACATTTAAACTAAATAAAACTCATTAACAACTAAAACGAACAAGATAACTAAGGCATCGATGGTCCGCAATGTGAAGTTTAACAAATAACCANTCACAGCTGAAAGTGAAGAGTAGAAGGTCCAAGGCCCACGAACGTCTGCAGGTCTACCTCGATGTCTCCTGTATGAATTGATGAGATGCTCCGACCGTCAGTGATCACCGGGTTCGGCTGCGTAGTACGCACAACATAAAGAAGTGCAGGTGTAGCATCAGTACAACCGACCCCATGTACTGAGTAAGTGCCGAGCCTAACCTCGGCGAAGTAGTGACGAGGCTAGGACCGACAACAATATATGTACCTGTGCAATTCGATATAATAACAGGAAAAATGTCGACGGAATTAAGCAAGTAAGACAGATACGGGGAGAACATGCTCGGGATAAAAGGGGCAACAAAATACTAGCACGGTCGAAGAGGGTAATAACTGAGATGTAAAGATATAGGAAGGAATTTAACTTCACAAACAGATAATGAACAATATAAGGCACGACATGTCCCCTCGTGCATAACCTCACAATCACTCGGCACGGAATGTCCCCTCGTGCATATATAATAACACTCGGCACGGAATGTCCCCTCGTGCATAACCTCACAATCACTCGGCACGGAATGTCCCCTCGTGCGTATATAATAACACTCAGCACAGAATGTCCCCTTGTGCATAACCTCACAACCACTCGGCACGGAATGTCCCCTCGTGCGTATATAATAACACTCGGCACGGAATGTCCCCTCGTGCATAACCTCACAATCACTCGGCACGGAATGTCCCCTCGTGCGTATATAATAATCAGTGATCAACATGGCATGTCCCTTCGTGTAATAAGTAACAAACAGTCGGCACGGCATGTCCCCTCGTGCGACAAATAATAAAACAAAGCAACTATATAATGTGAAAGTCAACATTAAGAAGTCTCAAGTGCATGGAAATGCTCAATAAAATTCTATTGTCCCGGCAAGGAGAAATCATCAATTACAAACTCAACAAATGCCCGATAAGGGTCCAGCTATAACCAACCTCGCATCAGAAATACAATTTCACAGTGTAAGCCTCAATTGAAACAAATAACTCAATAACTCCCCACGTCATGAAACAACATCAAGGTATCACTACTAATTCACCAATTACTCATAGTACGTGGAATATTAAGAACACAGTAAGTTTCATCACAATTGACTCACAAGCATGCTTGACCGCAACATATAGGCACTCGTCACCACACCTATACGTTAGACATGAGTTACACATAGCAAATAAGACTCTATACCTAATCCCTCAAGATGAGGTTAGGCCAAACACTTACCTCGGTTCCAAAAATGCAAGTTAAGCCTCAATCACAGCTTTTTCTTTAGAATCCGACTCCGGAACGGTATTATCTAGACATAATCAACCCAAGTATATCAATAACGGCTCAATAAATCAAACCCATAGCCTAATTATTTATTTCAAAGCATTCTTCCTAAGATTCCAAAATTTGACCCCGGTCCCGCTTGGTCCAAACACGAGGCTCGGACCAAAACCCGATCACCCATAACCCCACGAGTTAGAATATATAATTTGTTTTAAGATTCGACCCCAAATTGAGGTTGAATCACCCAAAATTCTCAAAAACCAACTCTACCTAAAATCCCTAATTCCTACTTTGATTCCATGTTTTTTAGCCCTAGATTCTAGTGATTGATGAAGGAAAATGGTAGATATTAGAGTTAGGATCACTTATCCAAGTGGCTATGGAATAAAACTCGCTTGAGGATTGCCTATGGGGTCTTGGAGAGGAAGAAGATGTTGAAGAAGTGATAAATCCCGTGATAGTATTCTGTTTTTGACTTAAGGAATTAACTAGGCGATTTTCTTCATCGCGATCGCAAGAAGAGGGCTGCGATCGCGGAGAGTCCTAACTCACTGCGATCGCAGAAGAGGAGTCGCGATCGCGGAGCACAGCTTAGCTGACCCTATGCGATCGCAGGAAGAGGTTTGCGATCGCGGAACACTAGGACGTCACACAATGCGATCGCGGGTCGAAGGAATGCGATCGCGGAAGGGACCTGGACAGACCTCTGCGATCGCGGAGCAAGGGCTGCGATCGCAGAAAAGAAAACACCAGACACCAGAAACCTGCAACATCACACCAAATTTTTGACTCTTTAACACTCCGTTAGCTACCCGAAACTCACCCGAGCCCTCGGGTCTCAAAGCCAAAAACACACACGACTCCCAAAACATCTTACGAACTTATTCAAGCATTTAAATCACCAAAATATCATCAAGAACATCGAATCAAACCTCACAACTTTTAGAATTTTCTCAAACTTCATAAACTTCTAAACTTTCCATTTTTAATCCGAATCAAGTCGTTTCAAGTTCGTTTCACACCAAATTTCACTGATAAGACAAATAACATATAATAAACCCGTTCCAGGCTCCGGAACCTTAATACGGGCCCGGTAACACAGTTTTCACTTAATAATTCATTTTCAAATTCCTTTATTATTTCCAGAAAACAATTTCCTTTAAAAATTCATTTCTCGGGCNCATCACGGGTTCGGGTCTGTTTACTAAAAACGTTGACCAAAGTCAACTTTATTCAATTATTCAATTCAAAAATCCCATTTTTATCAAATTTTCCCATGGAAACTTCTCGGCTACCTGCCCGGGTTGCGCACGCATATCAAGGTGAGATTAACGGAGGCTTTCGGGGCCTCGAAACATAGATTTAGCTGGAATTACTTAGGATGACCTTTTGGGTCATCACACTCTTTCTTCATGTTCTTCGTTCAGCTCTTTTCTTCTTCCACTCAATGCACCACAAAAGACAGTTTTTGATGTGGTGGTCCATCTTTTCACACTTGTAGCGGCCATAATTACTTTGCTTCTCAAGAGCTTTTGCCTTGTTGTGGCTTCCACTTCTTGAAGAACTCTTTTCTCTCCTCAGGTACTTCTTGAAGTCTTTGGTGATTATAGCCATTTCATCATCTTCCAAATCAAAACCTTCAATGATTCTTAGTGCCAAGCTCCTTTCCTTCTTAGGTACATCCATTTTCATGGTTTGTCTCCTAAGTTCATAGGCAGTGATAGTTCCAATCAATTCATCTAGTGGGAGAGTGGTAATGTTCTTTGTCTCCCGTATGGCAGTGATCATGCTTTCCCAAGTGATTAGCAAGTAAGTATCTTCTAAACCCTCTCTTCTTCAGGAATAATCCTTCCAAGAGATTTTAGTTCGTTTGTCAGTGTAGTGAACCTTGTGTACATCTCTTGAATAGTTTCTCCATCCTTTATAGCAAAGTTCTCATACTGAGAGTACAGTAGAGTTCCTCCAGATCTCTTCACCTGAGTTGTTCCTTCATAGGCCACTTGTAGTGTGTCCCAAATTTGCTTAGCAGTGGAACAACCTTTTATTCTGCTATACTCATTTGGACCAAGTCCACAAACAAGTCATTTCTTGGCTTTAACATTCTTCTCCCACTTCTTCAAGTTCTCAACAGTGCAATCCACTCTTGTCTTTGGCACATCTACTCCTTTAGCATTTTTCTTCAAGGTAGAGTGGACCATCAGTGACAATGTCTCATAGCTCATAGTCCTCTTCTTGAATATGATCTATCATTTTATTCTTCCACCAAGAGTAGAACTCGCCATTAAAGAGTGGTAGTTTAGCAGTGAATTGACCTTCCCAATTTTCAGGTGGTGCGCTCATCTTGATCTTCTCCTAAGGTGTTAGCCTCTTCAAGGATAACCTGCTCTGATATCAATTGATGTTTTATACTTCAGTACCACACAAGAGAAGGGGGAGGAATGAAAGCTCGAAGACAAAGAGAACCGGGCTTTTCCAAAGAATTACTGCAGCTTTCCCACTCCCTTTGATTATCATATACAAAAAGGTCTCTTCCACTTTCCTACCAAATCTCTCTCTATTCTGGAACATAAATGAAAGGATCGAAGAGATTATGGCAGAATGTGATACGGTGAGATAGAATGCAATAGAAACAAAGACAGGGAACGGGTTACCTACTCTTAACGGGCAAAGCGAGCCCCTTTATTCTGAATTCTTTAATTCAGAATCAATCAAATCTCCCCAAGTAGGATTCGAACCTACGACCAATCGGTTAACAGCCGATCGCTCTACCACTGAGCTACTGAGGAACAACAGGAGATTCGATCTCATATAGTTCAATTCCCGTTGTTGGTGATCGTGTTTGGTAGCTCTTCGGTGTATCGACATCCCGGTTTTCCACTCGATAGATCCCGCAAATATGTTTCTAATTCGTGGGTGCCTATTCTTCGAAAAAATAGGGAGACTCAACTGTCTCCCGAAAAGAGATGCAGCTATGTTGAAAAGACAATTATCTCGCTTGCAAACATATCTGGGCGGGATTAAATATATGACAGGGGTACCCGATATTGTAATCATCGTTGATCAGCACGAAGAATATACGGCCCTGCGAGAGTGTATTACTTTAGGAATTCCAACAAT